>BMAU01016558.1:0-166679 GCA_019973935.1 Trichonephila clavipes
TTTGGGAAGAAAGGTGGGAGAGATTTTAAAATCCTCTCCTTTGTTAAAAATTAATTTTGCACGTACTGAAATTACTTTTATAATACTCTTATGGATGATCTAAACAGCTTTAGGGATCGATTTTAGAATAACTTCATTCGTTTTCGGGAAAAATAAAATGTTGATATGCGGAAGGCTAAAAATCAACGAAAAAAGCCAACATGTCTTACATTTATTTTTTAAAAAAGTATTCAGTTTATAACAAAACGGATCCCTAATTTTTATTACATGCTTTATTTTCAACACGCAAGAAAAAAAATGGAAGTGATTGGTAAATAATTGTCGAAGGGTAGCATTTTGAATGCACTAAGGTTTCGAAAACACAAACTGAGAAAAAAAAGGTTTAAAGTTAATAATTCTGAAAAATAATTATTATAAGCTTAATTAAACTTAAAATACCACTTTAAGATATTAGTTATACGTTTTCTTTAAAATAATTGCATTTTCATAGTTTTTTCAACCCACACATTTTTATAAATGATCAACTTTTAGAGAGTACTAATTGCCATGAAAAATTCAAGAAAATGTTAAAAAATTTTTTTTTTCTGTCACGACAGAAATTTTAGCTGTTTTTCTTCTTATAATATTAAAGTATTACATTTGTATGAAAAATATATCAAGAAGAAGAACTGAAATTATATAAAATTATTAATATAAAATGCCTTAATTTAAAAATTTTACATGCACACATTTCACAAGGAAGAAAAAAGTTACATTATTGTAATAATACCTCGAAATATTCTGCTTTTAATACTACATTCTTTTTTATAGTTATTATTTCTATTTCTAAAAAAATAGATTTTTTTTTTTTTTATCATAAAGCATTTTTTAGCTTTTTTTTCTTAAAAAAGGGGGTGTGGCTGAATTGCCTAATTTGTTTTCAAATGAAGTTTTAGTCAACTTCTAACTTTCCGACATGCACAAGTGATATATCAATCGAAGATAATGCAAGGAATAAGATTAAATGAAAATAAAAAAAACGATAGGTTTGTGATTTTTTTAGGGTACCAAGTCCTCTTAATATGAAAAAAGAAATTTTATCACTATTGCTCTTAACTTAAATACTCAAGTCCACCAACAATATTCTAAATATTTCAATATTTTTTTCATCTTTTTCAATATTTTCAACTTTTTTTTTTCAATATTTTTTCAACTTTTTTAATTACTTTACTCATATTAATATATTTAAGTGTAAGGAACAAGAAGGGAAACAGACTAAAAATTAAAAACAAATATTGAAGAACACAAACCACACTTAATATTCTATCCATGACAAAGGTTTTGCATACAATGTTTTTGTTCTGAGATAGTTATTCGTAACAAAACTCTATGAAAATTTTTGTCTTTTGAAAAATTCATTAAATGATTCGAACGAAAGGTTTTATTTTTCTATCTCTCACAAAGTGGATAGTCAAATTTGCAGCATTTGTATTTCGTATAGTTTTCCTATCATAAATTTCGATTGAGATGGATACATTTGTCTTGCTAGACAAGAGATCTATTGCTTGACTCTAACATTTTTAAAACAACTTAGGTAGGAAGTATTTAAAAAAATATTCCTATAATTTGTTTTTCATTGCAAAAAATATTTTGTAAAATAAATATTACGGAAATATCTCTATGAGGGCTTCCTTTCGTGAACAAGTTTGAAAGTTTTTTTGTCATCTCCTACTTCATTCATTAAGTCATCTATTATTACGAAAGCATTAGTAATATCTTCTACATCGAAAGGCATGCCTTCGCGAAATTCTATGTCAGACATCTTATCAAACAATTTTGGATAAATTCCATAACACCAAATAATTTTGGGAGGAAAAGAATTAATTAATTTTATTTCTAAGATTCGTCTAACAAAGAAAGTTTTACCAGAATTACAAGGTCCGCATATATTATCATAGGAAAGGGATGTTTCATGTAAGGAAACTACTTTGCAAACGAAAAAACATATGCAGAACTTTACATTATATATAAGCATAGTATTTTTTAATTTATCTCAGAATTATAAAAAAAAATACATGCAAAATCAATGAAAAATATATTTTAGTTATGCACAAAGTATCAAATTTGAAAATGTAATAAACATTAATTCAACACGTATATCATAATTTTCAGAAATAGACTTTATCAGAATTATATACAAATATTTATATGTACAGAAAAGTTTAACCCTTTATCCTAATTAAAATTTGCTTCCAATGACGTACTAAAAAAAATCAGAATTCTACCCATTTAGTTAAAACTATATAAGAATATAAATTGTTATCTCTCTAAAAACATGCATTTGTAACACCCATTTACAGAGCCCCGAAACCCTTATCAGAGCGGAGGGGGTACCATCCTCCCGATTCAGACCCGGGAGGGGGGAATTTCCACTCCCTTTCGTTTGCCTAATTTTCAATCCTCTGTTTCAGAAATCACAAGCACAAAGCATCAAATTTGAAATATAACAAATAATTATTCAACACGTATATCATGATTTTCTGAAATAGATTTATACGGAATTATATAAAAATAATCATATGTACAGAAAAATTTGACTCTTTATCCCAATTAAAATTTGCTTCCAATGACGTAATTAAAAAATCGTAATCATTTTTAATTAAAACTATATAGAATATAACTCGTTATCGCTAAAAGCGGGCATTTCTTATCAGTACAGAGCCCCGAAACCCTTATCAATCACAAACCATCTTCCCGGTTCAGATCCGGGGGGGAACTTCCACCCTCTTTTGTTTGCATGCGGCTCCACCGGCTCCACTGTTCCAGAACCGGTATATTATAACTACTAATATACCCTTCATTTTTTTGTGTTAATAACAGCATTTGTTTCCCTACATTCTATTATATGTAAGTGCGGTTTTATCAAAGCCAACACCAACTCTCTTTCGTACTGCGTAAAATAAATTCTGTTGGCATTCATTTTAAACAGTTAGCGATACTCGAGGTTAAAAACAAGCAGGCACGAGGCGAATATAGAAATTGTAGCTCCAGCCGGAAGTCACGGGGTTTATTTCGACCAATGGGAATCGACCAGTAAACCCAGGTTAAGAAAACTAGAGTCAAGTAACTGGAAGTCGAAAAAGAGCTGTGAATTGAAGTTCTAACCTGGGGTTGCCTTCCGGTTACTTAACTCCAGGTTTCATCGCTGGGTTAGGTTAGCGGTGAATACGAGCGTAACACTACAAATGAACGAAGACTAGTTGAAGGACACGAGACAACTCTACTGAGAGTGAAAGGGGATATCGAAGATGCTTTTAGTAAACTGGAAATTGGGGGTTAAAGGTTGCACTTCTTGGATAAAACCAACTTGTATGACCACCATAAAATGTGTTAAAAGAGAGAACAACTCGAAATGTTAGACATACTTTAAAAATAGGGAGAAAAAAATTGAATCACAAGAGAAAAAGTTCGTTATATAGAAAATACACATCGCTATTGGGAGGTTATTTAACGAAGAAAATCATGAAACGTTCTTGGTTCCAGGAAAAAGTTTGCTATATAGAAAAATTCGCAATATAGAGGTTCGTTATATGGAGGTTCGACTGTATTTACTGATTTATTTTCCTCAGTGTATATACTAAAGAAATACAAATTTCTATTAAATCTCCAGATACATAATTTAACAGCCTTGTAAAATAGTTTTAGAAATCTATAGCTACAATAGAATGCCATAAAAAATTTTGTTAATAGAATGGTGAATATGATACAGTTTTTAGTAACTTTAAATTTGAACTAAAATCCTGTAAAAACACATAATTTTCTTAAGAATATTGTTTTAAATTAAGCTAACGCTTTTTTCGAATTAAATTTTTCGACTGAAATGATTTGTATTTTGAATTCACACAAAGGTTAATAACAGTAAGGGATATTTCAGTTCTCAATAACAATTATTTGTAAAATAAAATCTAAAACCTATGAAATCTAAAACCTACATGATTGTTTTTCTTAATTTTTTTATAATACTCATTTTTATTATTCTTGATAGATATCTCTATTCCCCTCCCTTCTCATCTAAATATTATCACTTTTATCCAGCATTAAGAAATTCATTTAATATTCTATTTCAATTGACATTTTCATCAATTTTCCCGATAAGATCTTAATCCAAACCAGGATGTTTTCAGATATTTATGACGTAGAAAGATGTTGTTTGAAATGCCTTAAAAATTTGTAAATGCATAAATATCTTCTTTCTAAATTTCTTTTTCAAAGATTATTGTTGAATATATATATATATTAATAAAATGGGATTCTCTCTTTTAAAATTCAATTTTTGCCTTATTTTTTTATTTTGATTTTCCCAGACAATAAAGTATAATTTTTGCCTTTTATTGTATGTTACGAAAATAACGAACAACAGAAGGCAGAATACAATAGAATATTTTAAGAAATAGTTTATAATATATACATTTTCTGCTTAGGTTTTAAAAGAAACTTAATACTTAATGAGCAATGATTCATTGTCATTTTGTTTCACTAGTATTGACTAATATAAATATCATAAAGATTATCAAAGAGCCAATTACTAAACTACTTTAGAATTACCAAGTGTATACGAAGCACTTCAATGAAAATTATTGAAATTTCTCCCTTGATGTAAGAAATAGATAAAAGAAAAGAAAATAGGAAAGAAAATATTGTAAACTTTAAACTTTTGAAGCATTTTACAGGGAATAAAATACTTTTGTTAATTATTTCACCACTCGTTTTATGTTCTACAATTATTCGTGCAATGTGTAAACAATAAAAAGTTATACTCATTTAAAAAAAGGATGGAGTAAACAAATTAATAAATAACACATTGGTTACAGAACCTATATTGCTTTAAACCACGAATGGGGTGTTCGAATTTTAGACTAAACATTTTAAATTATATTTTTAAAGAAATTACATTTTTTTTTACATTGGCTTATAGTAAGAAAAATCAATTTTCATATGTGTTTTAGTTTTTATACAAAGTAAAGTTTGCTAAATAGTGAAGGATTAACAATAATTAAAATAATTATGCGCATATGTGATAGTATAGCATTCGTGTTATCGAAACATTGTTTTTTTATTTGTAGAGAATTACAAATGCAAATTATGACCATTTGAGTAGTGAAGTTTCGTGACTATACTCTTTTTCTCTTAGTAGAAATATTTCATTACTGTAACACCAATTCTCCAAGCTTATTTTTACACTCCAAAATGATCAATAATTTATTCTTTTGAAATATCTCTTTGTAAATTAATTCAATCCATAGAATAAGTCGAAAAATTGTATTTTAATATCAATTAAGGGCACACACACACAAACAAAAATACACTGAAACGGTTTAAGCTTGATTAAGGACGTCTTAAGATTTCTTAAAGACCCGGGTCTCTACGCAAAAGTAGGCACTGGGGCCTTACACAAATGTAGGCTCCGCCTACAAACCTTTATTAGAGGGCATAATGTAGCATACGTTGTCAAATTGTATAAACAATAACCCGAAACAAATTAGTGTGCAAGACTTTCAATCACACAAAACCGTTGGACCGACTACCGACTTTTGACTGAATGAGTAATGATGGTGTATGGCAGTGTTTCTCAAACTGTGGGGCGTAACTCTCTAGGGGGGCGCGAGCATATTGAAAAGTAGAAAACAAAAGATTGTTTAAAAAATTATCAATATACTAAAGGCAAACAAATAAAAAAGGAAATACACATTTACACTTATAAATATATCAGTGCTGCGCAATAAATTTTGTAATCATTTTAAAGATATTACGTTCAGAACAAGTTTAATAATTACCCCCCAGTGTCACCATAGGCTTGTCATATATAAAATTAAAAACAAAGATTAACCCTTCTCTTGATAATTCATGCGGTTTATAATTAATCCCTTAAATGCCGGTTAAAGACTACGTGATTCGTTCCCTAATAACACCGTTTAACACGTAAACGAGCGTATCTGGTGTATTGGGAAGGGGGAGGTTAAAGGAATTAAGAAACAAATAATCTGAAACAAGTAAATCATTCGCAAAGACAATCAAGCTCCTTTTATTGCATTCCAAAGCCTTCGGAATAAATGTATGGATAGCAGTGCACAGAAAATATCGTACTTCGGAAAGACGTATATATACGTCCGGGGCAATTAACACACTGGCTGAGTGAGACGTTTATATACACCGATGGTCCTAAAGAGGTAAAAGACGAACTATAGGCTTAGCTTCAAAATATAGTACTATTGAATTCAACGTATCGTTATTGCATGGGGGCGCGATGAAAATAATGATTGAATACTGGGTCACGAATATTGAAAGTTAGAGAAGCACTGGTGTATGGTGATAGGCCTAGTTCTATACCATACATTATCATTACTCATGACGCTCATTACAATGATATTCATCATTACGACGGTCTCCACATATGACCGTCGTCCCCACCGTCAGCACACACCAAATTTCCAGTTTTTCGGAGATTAGAACCTGAAATAATATCAAACCATTGAAATTATTCGAATCGTGATTTTATTAAGACTGAGTCGAGAACTAGACGAGGTCCCCATTGTGGCTGATGCCGTGGGCCCGGGCCCAGTTGGACTTTGCTTTCAGACACCTTTGAGCTTGATTATTATACATCGTTAAATATGTGTAATGAAGAAAGTCCGATTCTTAAAAAGTAAAGCAGTCACATAACGGAAAAGTTTAGCTCTCCCCCTCCCCTCCCCTGCAAAGTCAGGTTTTGAAGCCCAAACCCAATGTTACAAAGGATTGCAAAATCATAACATTAGAGTTTGAGCCTCCTAGAATTCTGCCCCCACAACGTGATGTAAGTGTTACGAGGGTGTACGTTACTCCACTGAAGTGCTTATTTAATATTTGTTAAGATGGAAAAACCAGTAACTCACACCTATATAACTAGAAATTTAGAAAGGGAATGGATTTAAGTACTTTTAACACATTTTTAAAAATTTTAATTTTTCAGAACTTACTGATTTTAATATACAAAATGAGAATTCTTTTTAGATCACTAATTAATTGTTGATTTTCATTTCTTAATAGGGGAGAAGTAAGAACATGCAGCCAGTGGACATTTAGTAAAGCATTAATATCAAAGCATTTTAAAAAAATGCAAACAAATCGTTACATACTCCGGGACACTAGCTTCTTTTTTTACATTTAGCAATAAAAACTGACAGAACAATCAAAATCATACCGTAGATAATCTTAAATTCCTATTCATAACTTAATTGCACGTATTAAAGCGTCAAAGAGGTCAAACGAGCCGTCCAAAACCCCAATCCAAAGCGATGAGCACGAAGATTAGCAACATCATCAAGTCATAATATACCCTAATCAAATGCAAGAAACAAACCCAAAATGATGCATGACATACTAATTTACGAAGACGCTGGGTCCTTTTGGATGATACTCATCGCATATACCTCTATTTTGTCGGAAATTACCAAATTGAGTGAGTATTTACGCTCGCATAACAATGAGTTGCCATTGTTGCCTCGGAACTGTCATATGCACTGGCGTGCGCTGAAGCTATTCTACCGTGGAGGAAGAGACCCTCTGGCAGGCCTACTAATGGCCAATCATACATTTCTACACGAAAACTTATGGATAATTCACGCATACATATGAATTAAAGTCACGAGAAAAAGTGATGGAGTAGGTTTTTTTTCGTTAGGGGGTGTGGTGCGTGTTCGGATCATTGTTATTCCTACCCCCAAGTAACTGTGCATAATCTGTGTAATGGTTGACAGAGGTTTCAGAGTTACTTTGTTGCAGTGAGGGAGAGGTATTGTCTTCTTTTGAGTGAGTGTTGATTCGAGTCTGTTTGATATTTTGCATTAGATACCTAGGAATACAAATTCTATTGGAGGAGATGAGAAAAGGAAACATTTTGAGGTATGTTAAGTCTATCTCCGATGCTCTAATACAGTGGTGTCCAACATGCGACCCGCCAGTACGTAAGTTGGGGCCCACCGAATCTTTTTTAAAAAATTTAAAATCAGGTTTTTAAAGATTTTTTTTATTTTGAAATTTATTTGAGGGGAAATTTATATACATATATAAATCTGCAATGTATTTGCCTGTTACCAGTTCTTGTTTTAAAATAAATACTTTTTGATAATAGAAATGTCCTTTAGATTAAAATAAATTTATATTTTATCAAACAGTTACATTTGATTTTTCTATTATAAATTACTTTTTCATAAATTTCAAATTGCATTATGCATATCCTTTACTATGGATGGTACATGATTCTCTGTGTGTGCGACTTTCATTTCTCCTCCTCCTTTTCTGTTTGGAGTGCCCAAAAAGCAAGAGACAATCAGAGATGTTTTTTAAAGTTAAAAAATATATATTCAGGATGGTTGAGATAAAGAGCAATGTATACTTAATCACTTGCGAATGACAGCACAATCAAATTTTAACAATGAGTAACGAAAGATCAATTCAAAAAGAACACCTTAATTTTCAGGAAAATGGCAATTGTAATATTTTAAACAATATTTCTGTGTGTGATCATTGAATTATTATATTACATAAACATTATTATATTATCTATGTCTGTATACTTGAAAAATAATGAAAACAATAATAAAAATTCATTCTGTTTTAAATTTTTACTCCAATAAATGTTTTTTTTTTGTTTCCAAATCTGATACAAAGGTACGTATTTTTACGTGCAGCTCGGGAGATTATAATGTTTTCCGAAGTGGCCTGCGAGGTCATTTGGGTTAGCCACCCCTGTTCTAATACTATAGTTTCTGAAAAACTGTTTCAAACGTCTCTTGTTTCGATTTACATGAAAAACTTAAAAGGTAACCGACTATCCTAAAATTGTGAATTTTGTCAAAAATTGACAATTTTTTTAATGATTTTACTTTATAGGCCATTTTATTAGCTTTATAAAAAATATCAAGTTTATTGTTTTCCATTCCCTAGAACGAAAACTACAGGTGTTTTTGTAAAAGCAGATGCCTCTACTTTAAGCAAGATGTCATACTTTAAAATACGTTTTACTGGAAATGTGTTTTTTTTTTTTTTTAAAAAAATCTCAAATGGCTGCAGTGATTGCTCAAAAAGTTTTGAAAATACTGAGCTGAAATTTGTTGTGTATGTTAGCAGAAGTGTTTTTATCTTCAGATTTATCAATCACTGTTTTATTTCAAATTTTACAGTCCCTTAAGTGAATGTAACCACTGTTTTTTTAAGCAGTTTCATTTAATAATTAAGATAAAGGCTTTAGTTTTTTGAAAAATTTAAAATATCTTTTATCCTGAAGGTCATTTCAAATATGAATAACAAAGCAACATATCAAGCTTTTGTACAGAATGTGTCCCGTTTATGTCATTTTTTTTTTTTTTTTTTGTAAATTTTTTCCCATTTTAGTAAAAATAATTTATTTTTCTGTTCTTAATTTTAGCACTTTTTAATTAAAATGTACTAAATAAGTCTAAAAACCACAAAAAATATCCATTTCACTATTTTTTTTTAAAAAAAAGTGGTCGCAAATAGTCGGATACCTTAACAGCTGAATGTAATTAGTTGGTTCAAAATCAGGTACTTTCTTTTATGTTGCTTATTCGTTTCGTAAACTCCAATACTACAGTTCTGAATGAGTTTCAAAATGAATTAGAGGAAATCTATTGGAGTGATTTTTTCCCTTTTGTTACAAAAACACGGCCGTAATTTTTTTAAAAGGAAATTGCAATGTTGTAATAAGTGAAATTTTTATTTCCTACGTTTTAGTGTTGCGGCTTTTCTATAGCTTCAAAATAAATTTTATAAAAACAGCTTACAATGATAAAGGCAGGTTTATCGACAAATTTAGAACTGGGAGATGAAGAAAGATATTTTTAAATTTCCAGAGGAAATAAGAGTATTATAAGAAATCAAATATTTTTTCAAAATAAATTTGTTTAAAATTTTTTAGAAGTAAACAGATTTTTGATGACCAAAAATTATTAATTCTGTAGATTGCTATTTTAATACTGTTGTTCTACTCATTTAACCCCTAGATCTTTTAAAAAGAACACGGTCTCTTAAAATTTAACAAAAATTGTTTAATAATTAGAAAGTTTTACTCAAGTTTTGTTATTTCCATTAATATTACTATCAATTTTATTGTTTAAGACCAATGATATATGATTTATGCTAGTTGGAAAGATTTACCTTTTATCACTCCCTTTCGGTAACAATCATACTAGATAGAGAGAAGTGATAAGTGCCTCCTAAGAATTAAAAAAAATATATTTATTTTATCAAAAAACGGTTCCTTTTTCCCCCTATAATAGCTTTATTTAAAAATGAAGCCATTTATTGCACAGAGTATAATTTTTTTAATATAAAATATATAATTAAAAAACACACACATACAGAAAGTATTCTTAGTATTTTCAGGAATTAAGATACAGTAAATGTAGTAAATATATATATACACAAATGTAGAACGATTTACATTCTAAAAATATTAAGATGTGAAAATGTTAATATTCTTGTATTGAAATTTCTAAAAACGAAAGATATATTTATAATTCATTCAGTATTGAAATTAAACCTGATTAGGCTTCAGACTTTCATTAAAATATGACTGACATAAACTTATAAAAATTTTTGATTAATATTAGAGCTAAGCCACATCACAACTATTTTCTTTAAACGTTTAATTTTTTTTCTGAAGTATATTTCACCTTATGATTGTTAACATTTTTTTCTCACAGAAGTATCCCATTTTTCTATTTTAAGCCAATATTTCGTAAAGAAGCATTTATTAATAACATATTTGGAGAACCTTTATTTCGTCAACTAATTGGATAATTATATAAATTTTGTTAAACAAATACATTTTTTCAAGGTGTGCTTATGCAACTAATACTGGAACATATTTCATAGTAAGTATGATTAATACTCTGTTATATTAAGACATTTTTAAATATTCAAATTGCCATATGATAGTCTTTCCAAATAAAATTAGTAAATGCGAGGAAAGTTTCTAAAAAAAAATATCATTTTAACAAAAGGTACAGTATCATGATCTTGAATTCTTGAAACAGGACTCATAGAAAGATTTACCATTATTAAATTACCAAGGATAGTTGTTATATTCCATTCAAGCCCAATGTCTAGGTAGAACAATATGGAAACTTGATATCCTTGACCCGATTCGTTTTTTTGATGCAATGATTGTGGCTCATAGTTGAATATCACAACCAAGAGAAGCATTTTTTTAAGGACTGTAAGGCAAAAAATAAATTTTACGGAGAATATAATAGCATGAATCATAATTTCCGTTATGCGTAAATAGTTAATTTCATTTTAAGGTAAACGAAGCTTCTTCAATAATAACGTTTGTCTGGAATAAAGGCAAGCTAAATGCTTCCAAGAAATTTATGCATCTTGTTGAAACTCGTTTGTAAAGTTTATCATTATTCAGGGAAATAAAATGTTATGAAAAATATTCATAGAAAGAAGGCAACGCTGTTGAAAGAAATTATAATGTTTATAAATGCGTTGCAGGTTTTACTAATAATAATAAAAAAAGAGATAATTGCTAGTAGAATTTTTAAATATATAATTGCAATTATTTTAAATACTTATAAGTAAATTGTAATGTAGATTTTATAGCTGATAAATAAGAAGGAATTATTTCAGGACAGACGTGAAAAATACAAAATACATATACAGTAAGATATACAGAAAAAATAAACATAGTTGTTAATTTATTTTAATTTTTACATTTGACTTGACAAAAAATCATGTTCATGTTTCGCGTATAATTTTATATGATATTCAAATTTATCAATAAGGTCACTTACATTTTGTTATATAAGTTATGTTACAGAATATATACATAATTTCAAAATTGGTTTCTAGGATTAATCTAAGAACTTTTTTTCGCACATGAGTATAGTTTCCTAAATTACAGTTATAGAAATGCATTTCTATTTTATTCGTAAGCGAAATTATTTTCAAAGTTAGCAAACTGCAAAATCTTTTCTTAAAAGCATTCTTTAACTTTTATGGAAAGTTCAGCTTTATGAATTGATTAACGCGACCATAGTTCCTAAACATGCAAAAACAATTTTTAAGTGTACGTTGATGTTGCTTACATAATTGCTATTTCAAATTAATAACATAAATTTAATGAATTCAAAAATAGGTAAATTAGTGAATACAGTCAATAGTTTAAGAACCTTTCTATCGACAGAAGTAAACTTAAAATAATAAAACATAAAACTTAAAATAAAAAGTATTATTAATAAATGATGGTATATTTATACTTGAACCTTTATTCTCTCCCCATTTTATAGTTGAGAGTTCCTTTAGTTGTAAATAGGCAAAAGAATTATAATTTCTGCTCAATACATAAAACATTTAACATATCTTTTATTTACAGTGAGAGCTCACTTAGAAAGCTCTAAATTAGTTTTAGCCAAACTGAAATTATGGTATTTCGATCAGATTTTTCACTTTTTTTATTGTTACAATAAAAAAAAATTACATTACATTTAAAAAATTGCTTGAAAAAATAATGATTGTGAAATAAAAATATTTTTAAAATATCAAAAAAAAAAAAGAAGATAAATCAAAAGATACAATTGTTTCTCCTGCAAAATAAAAAAAATACTTAAAATGGTATAAGAATTAACTGGACATTTTTATGTTAGTAATAAATAAAAGCATCCTTCACAATATTGATATAATAATAAGCATACAGATAAATTGTTTTGCTAGAAAGAAATAATTTTAAGACATTATGGTACAAAAAAATCTATTCGATATATTTAATGGGATATTTTTATAAACATAGATTTTTACATTCAATTTATGAAAGAATTCGCATATAGTTCAGAATTTTCAGGATAATGAAAAATATTTTGCCCGCAAATTAAATTATTCATTGTTTAGGAAGCAAAATTTGAAAAAGATTTACTTTAGTAAAAAAGTTTCTAAAGATTCCAAATGATGTATATCATTTTGAAATGTATATATATATTTTTTTTTCTTCGAACAATTTGTATTAATTTATCTTTTTGTAGTTAAATTTCTTAAGCAAAATTATTTTGAATAAGTTTAAAACTCTAGCTGTATGCATGTGTCTTTTCATTTTTTCGATACAAATAAAACTGTATTTACTAAAAACTAAATTAATAAGAGATTATATGTCACAAACCTTGTTCGAAATATAAAAAGGTAATATTTAAAGTACGTATCACGTTTGATTTTTCTGACTATACCTATAAGACTTAATGCAAGTTACAAAACCATATCCAAGAAAAAAAGTTACTAAGAACTATAAATAAACCAAAAATAAAAATAAAAAGGGCGCCACACAAACCACTCGTACAGGATTCATCGGACGAGGATATGATGAGGATGAGGATGAGTTCGTTTTAACGAATATTCCATTGAAAAATATTGAATATTCGCACATTATAACACCCACGCGAGTTCAAAAAGGCAGGAAGTATTTATTTCTCTTTTACTTTCCCAATTTATACAGCTATAAAAATTGCTGATGGCTGGTTTAGAGTTTCAAATCTATGTTAAATGACTTTTTTTACTTTGATTTTGCATTTTCATTGATTTGTTTTAACCTTATCTGACTTGATGGCAGGGCTGGGCCCCCCACCAAAATTAATATGCTTTTATCTTATGAATTTGATTTTTATATTTTATTTGTCATTTTACCTTATGCTACTGAAACAGTGTTCTTGTCAACTTTTTTCAATTTTAATGGTTTTAATTTTTAACAATTGTTTGGCGTAGAGCCGAATCCGGCTCTTGTGCCCTAAACTCAAACATTCACTCATTCACTACAAAACATATATTAACTTAAAAATATGAAGACTGGATTTATTTTTTATCAGTTTCAAAACTATTGTGAATCTGAGCACAAAATAAAGTAAACAAAACTCAAAAAAAAAATAATAAAAAGAAAGATTTAAATTCGGAAAAAGTAATTTAAAGTGTAATTCAGCATAGCCGTCATTGGCGTTACACCTCCAACCTTAAAGATTTGAACCTAAATGATACATTAAAAAAAATTCGAATCCTGAACGAACTGTGAACAACGGTTAAATATCGCTTCCCGCAAATTGGCTATCAGCGCGCGGAGGAAAATCGCTTTCGACTCGGCGTCGCAATTTAGTTTTGAGTGACGTGCCCGACTACGATTCGCAAGCGGTCTAATATCGTAGCTGTCCCGCTGTCAATTGTGACGAGCGACGGCTGAAGGTTTAAATGCCGAAAATGACATCAATGCTCCGCCAGTGTTTACGGACGTTTCCGTAGCCGCGAAGGAGGGTTGGGAGGGAAGGGAAGTCACAGATTGTAGAAGCACATGCTTTTTTCTCCTTAAGATCTATTTCTAAAAACATGGTTGTTTTAAAATTATGATACGTAAATGAGTTATTTTTTCTTATTAAAATAAATGATCTGTAATATATTTTTGATTTATTTTAATGTGAAAGAACTATCATTACGTGTGTTAAAGAAAGACGAAACTCTTTAATATCAAACAATTTTTAAAAGGGAGTTTATTTTATTTCCCAGTTTTGAAAAAGGCTTATAAAATTAAATATTAATTTTTAGTAATACATAGAAGTAGTTTTTCTTTTAATTAATTATTTTTATTTTAAATAGATGAATATTTTGAATAACGCTCGATGCTTAACTATTGCAGCTTCTTAAAAATTATATACTTTCATAAACATAACTAATAATTTTTTTGTAAGTGTAAAAAATAATTGCAGTTTTACATATCCTTCTATTATATTAATTCTTAGATCAATAATTTTTAATAATTGCTGTAATAATTATTCTCATCGGTATAGGAAAAGATCAGATTTGTGCTTAAAAATTTATTTATATTTTGTATTATTCTCATTGATGTGTACAAGTATTTTATTATTTATATGTAGCATTTAAAAGTCATGTATATTCGAAAGGAATTTTATAAAAGCTTTTCAAGAAACTTACTATATATGGAGGATTATAAAACTTTAAGGTGTATGTTTTTAAATTATACCAAGCTTGTCATTTTTTTAAAAAAAAAAAGGATTTAAACTTAAGCGACTAAGGATATTTTAAATAGCTTAAAGTATTTTTAACCAAATTACATAAGATATTTGTATTAATTATATTTAAAAAAGATAAATTGTAAATGAAATGTTTCCCTTTATTATACATCTTCGTTTTTATTGTTTTTCAAATTTACAAACTCTAACAATAGGGGTTGTTGCATGTTCACTAAATTAGAAAAACTTATCTTCTTTTAAATGACGGGAAATCCAAATTTAATCCCTTGGTAAAAAGTTTATTAAAAAGATTTTAATAAGAAATTTAATGGTTTTTCAATTTACTAAGATGTTAAGGATTTTGAAACAATGAAGCTCGACACAGTTTCAGATCTTAATTTAAAAAAAAAATGTCGACACAACTCCAGTTTAATAGTTAACATTTATATCTCATTTGAATAAAGTTCTTGAAATCTTTATAATTCAAAATATGTGTGAAATGAAAACAATTTAGTCATATGTTATTCTATTGATTGTGCTAAACTATCTCAATGGTACACTATTGTTTGTACGAATAATAATATTTATACCTGAATCTAGCTTTGAAGCAGATACAATTTCATCCGAATATAAAGTTTATATTTCATACGTGCTTGCATAGTTTTCCTCAAACTTATTGAGGTTAGTTCTCGATATATAAGAGGAAAGTTTAAAAAAAAAACATCTATTAAAAATATTTTTTTGTTAAAAAATACCAGCATAATTTTTTATGTTGCCTTTCCTAACCTTTTTGTCGATTTTTACGAAGCATTTTCTCTACTTTTTTAATTAGAATTTTTCATCTCATCACATAAAGCATACAATATAAAACAAATATAATTTCAACTTTATTTTTAATAAGGCTTCGTATTATCATAAAACTAATTTATGAGACATCTGCAGTTATCTACAACATTACCAAGAGTTTATGAATTACAAAAAAGTATTCAATGTATTCAAAAGTACGAAAACATCTGTTCTTCAACATTTTTATATCATAAATTCTGAGCAATTTATCTTCCTTCTTCCTCCCAATCCAGAATTTATATATATAAGCTTAATTTGATTTATATACCACTTTAATATATATATATATATATATGCCTTTTTCCCGTATTTTTTTGTAGTATTCAAATTAATTTCTTACTCATGTGTGATTCTTTCTCTCTATGTATATAAGATCTTTATTAATAAGTTAAACTTCTATATTAATCTTTTTATTTAATAAAATTTAATTTTAAGTGCAAATCTTTATTAAGTACTCTTCAAATGGAGAATTTTTCATCAACTTCTAAGCGAAGAAACAAGGCATATTTTCGAAATTTTATTTTAACAGTATCTTTCAACAAATTTGCCTTTGATTCTTGATAATAATTTTAAATGTTTTTATAGTTGTTGAAAAGGAATTGTGTTACTAAAATTTTGCTATAATTTAATTTTTTTTCATTTTGTGGATTATTTTTATAATTCAAATCAAAATATTGCAACAAGTTATTATTTACAAATATTCATTTTCTTATGCAAAATATATCTAAATTCAACAAAAAGTGCTTTTTTTACACCTGTAATATAACATAGAAAGCAAAGCAAAATAATTTTAGAGCGATTTTTAATAATGGAATATTTCTTTAGAGAAATGTTCTATGTAATGATAACATAATGTAAATTTAATTATCCAGATT
Source organism: Trichonephila clavipes (assembly GCA_019973935.1). Lineage (NCBI taxonomy): Eukaryota > Metazoa > Arthropoda > Arachnida > Araneae > Nephilidae > Trichonephila > Trichonephila clavipes. The sequence goes on from BMAU01016558.1 coordinate 16,763, forward strand.
ATATATATACACACATTTGGTAAGGCAAACTTCAAGTAAAAGGTTACTTTAATTGTAATACTTTTAAATTGTAATTGTCTTAATGTGTACATAATTAATACTTATTTAATATAAAAGAAACTGTTGGTGAATTTTTTAAATAGCATTTTAGCCCTTTTTTCAAAGAGAAATTTTATTCTTATTTTTAATATCAAAATCGATATCCATTTACCCGGTATAATTTTGGATATTATGTTGGACATTACTTGACCTTCAGTGGCAACGAGTTATATATAACACTACTTGAAACAATAACTCTACTTAACTAAAAATAATTCCTGTTTTCAAATAGGTTCTTTTAGGTTCTTATCCTATTGTTGAATTTTAAGAAATTAAAGACCATGAACTTAAAAAGATCTGCATCATTGATTGTTTCCAAAACACAAAAATGTGATTAATCTCACAAAAACGAGTGCCTCATACATTTTCCTGTTTAAAATCATAAGATCTCTCTTTTCAAATGACGCGGATAATTTCAATAGTTTTATGACTTCACATTCAGACTCATGATCACAATGGGAACGAAAGAAAAATCCTTGTTGAAACAAATCTTATTCGCAAACGCGCCGAAAAAAATGCTCTTACACAGTCACAACATTCACTCAAGCGAGAAATTCTATAATCTGAGAAGAAAAATGTGCTTTTTATTATTGAGGAAACACCACAGTATTTAAGTTACTTTTAAATTATATGTTGACGGTCTGATTCACGGTTGAAGTTGTCGAAATTTTTGTATCGTGTTTTTTATTTATTCACTTTTTTTGGTGAAGCTTTTAGATAAGCTGTCCATAATTTTTTTTCCTTGTGAAGAAAAGTTGCTACTACTTTAATAAGCAGTGGAGTATATCATGTAGATCGCATTTTCAATGGTTTGAAGATCTCTACACTGTTTTTAAGTGGTGATTAAAATAAATTTTATGATGTTCGAAGTCAAATTACTTCATTAAATGTGTTTTTTATGTTGCTAGTATAATCAGTAGAAATTTAAATCGGGATGAGAAATTGCTAAATAACAATAAATATTTATGTTTTTAAGAATCTTTTTATTATGAATAATTTGTTAATATGATATTTAATGGGATGAAATTAAAAGTAATTTTGTTACACCTGTTTGCATTTGTTTTATTTTTCAAGATATGTGCCAAAATATTTTAATGTATAACTACTTCATTTTATTCTTAAAAACACTTATACAATCACGAACTAATTAATAAAAAAGAAATCAGTACAAAATATGGATTATCCTTAAAATAAATAATAAACTGTGAGATTTTTTTGAAAAAATAATACCTTTGTTAAATAATAACCAGTTATAAAGTCATTTGATTTAATAAAATATGGTATATTTGGCGTATAAAACAACGATTTCTTAAAGTTATTTAAATTTTGGAAATTCTCTATCAGATAATATGAATACTTGTGACGGCTCTATCCGCGATCTTTTCTTTAACAATCCTCTTGGGGAATTTTAGTCTTTAAAAACTATTTCATTAGAATGCTTACTCTAAAGAAGATAACTTGAACATGCAAATTATGACTACTATATAAAGTATAGGCTTTCAAGTTAGAAAGAGAGAGATATAGGATAAACTGCTAGTGGAACATTTAATAATCAAATTTAAAGTGTAACGCAGATATTTAGTAATAATTAATTGTAATTAATTAAGGTGACAATTTCTCACTTGAGATTGAATATAGATTAGATAGCTAGGAAGGCAGAATACTTGAATTGAAGTAAGTATTACTGGTAGTCTTCTCATACCTTACGTACCTCGTTAATTGTCTTCGTATTGCTTAATTTGGGTGTATCTCTTAGTTTTGATTGATCGAACTTGTGTTGTGATTTGTGTTGCAAGTAAACTAAGTGATTTTGAACATGGCTAGTGATTCTCTCACATCTCTAGGCGTGGAGGCAAGATTCTTACATACTAAGAATCATAAAGTTTTCTTTGCAAAAATATTATTTTACCATACCTTTTGTCTTTATATTCTATTCAGATCCGGAATAATCCTTTAATTTAAAGGATTAAAATATTTATTGAGTCTTATGCACAACTGTGAAATTCTGATCAGCAAAAAGAAATGCTCAGCACAAAACACTTTGCAATAAACTGACACGTTAAATTCCATAAGCCAAATTGAGCTTATTTTCTTAATTTAATCCACATGTGTTATAAGGGAAAGGGATAAAAAAATTTTTTAACCCATAAAAAATTTTAAGTGAAAAAAATTATGTTAACTATTCGATGCTCAAAAAAGATAATCCAAAATAAAAAGTTATCAAGGTTGTGCTCGATGGCAAGACCCAAGCTCGGAATATTTTGTTCCTTGGCAACAAAATTCCATTTGTGAGTATATGTACCTTTTTATCATACAACTAATTTGAAAACAAGAAAAGTCGGTAAACATAACATAATATGATAAGGTAGCGGTAGGTTTAGGTATAGCAGTTTCTATTTTGAAATACTTATATTTTAAACATTTCAAAACCTCTTTGATGTATTAAAATATAAGACATAACGTACGTTATATATTTTATGCAGGAAAAAAGGATTTAATTCAAATAGAAAGTAGCGGCATAATAAAATATGTGAATCTCAATATGCTGGAGTTAATAAAATATTGATAAATAAAATAATTGAGATTTTATATTTTTTTAAAATTTAAATATCGTTATTTAATATTATAACATTGCTTTAAATGAATTTTTTTTCTTTGAGGATTTGGCATTTATATTTAGTTAAAAACAGCCCACACCCTTTTTTTCTTTCAAATTCATGTCATTACAGATTAAAACGCAGTTCAAAGGAATTTCAACAGCGACAATTTACGTATATTTGTGATAATTACGTAATACATCCTCATCATATTATGAAACAAACATTTTCGTTTCTTTAGTCAGGTCATAGCTATTACAAATGGGCCCTTTTTCATTAGTTTTATGACAGCTGATGAGTTTGTTGTTCACTGGACGTAGCCATCAACCACAATACATCATCATTAACTCAATATTTAGTCAGCATTTAAAATTCGTTCTGAAAAACAGAAGGCATTTTACTCTCCTTAAGGTTTCAAGTACTTTTAGAAAATTACGCGCTATGGTTACCACTTCCTGAAAATCTGATTTAAAGCTCTTTCTGAAGACTTAAAAAATCTCTTTGAGATTCCAATCTCATGATATATCTCAACTACGGCCACAGTACTCTGGTTATTAGAAAGATGTCTTCGAAGATTTTTATCAAGGTACATCACCCACGGATTAGTAATGGACTGCTAAGAAAGATTGTACTCAACCTCTAAAATCCGAAAAAGTAATGCCTCAGCAATTTCTGATTAAGACCCGTCTTTTCCATTTGCTTCCCCTCATTATCGGTTTGGATGGCTTTGTTTACCAAAGTTGAGGAATCGAAAACTTTTTTTTCACGCTATCAGTTTCGCATCAAACAACATTTGAAGAATCCATCTGAAAGGTTTGATGCTCACCGACTGTTTTGGAAGTTATCCATCATTCTGTCAATTTGATGGAGTTGTTGAGGTCGCTATATACTATGATGTCCTCAGATTGAGGGTTTCCGTTTGCCTGTATGGAAAAATAAGGCTTATCCAACTAAGTTCTGAGAAGTTGACGAACATTTTTTGATCTTGTGAACTGAAGTTTAATATCTTCCGACTCTCATAACTGATGAATGGAAGCATTTCTCTGAAATAGGACAAAAAAAATTTTGTTTTTTTAGTTGAAATTATAAAACAATAGTGTGTCTTCTGTTATGAAATGAGACGAGCGGATGTTTACGAGGTGAGATCCAAAAGATTTAAGAGAAATTTTATCGCATGTAGCTAATTCTTTTTCCCACATATTAAGATTTAAGGTTTAGTATAACTTATGAGGAAGATAAAGTTTCGTCAAATGAATTCGAAGAAATCGGCAGATTTTATTTATAGTAACAAGAAATCAAATTTTAATATCTGTTGATTCGGAGAACAGACAAATATCGGAATTTCTTTGACATTCAAAAACTACTAGTTTCTCTTTCAAAATCTAAAAAAAAAATCTATTTGTTTCTTCGCTCTTACATTAAAATTATCGCTCAAATGTGTGGGAAATGCTTGTGGTTGTGAAACAACGGAAAAAAAAGATTTGAGGTGGAATCAAGAAGTTTCAAGAAAACTTTAATGTATAAAATACAGATACTTCTTTGATACCTTAAAAATAAGGTTTTTACACAGTGGCGCACACAAGGGGGGTCCTGGGGGTCCGGACCCCCCCTAAAGCCCTTGATTTTTTTCCGACTGATTATAGTTCTAAGTATATAGTACGAAAAATTTAATTAATTACTTGTTATTAATGATTAATTTTATTAATTAATGCTAATTATTTATTCAAAAATTACTTTTTACTGTGTTTTGATCCCAAAAATTGACAAAATCAAAAGGAGCATGATACAAGAATGGCGAACTTTCGACCGCGGAACCCCCCCACCCCACCCCTTGAAAAATTCCTGTGTGCGCTACTGTTTTTACATATGTAAAAAATTAAAAATTTGCCAAAAATTGCACAAATTTAGTGAAAGAGAGTTGGATATCTTCAGATTCAAAAACTAAGAGACATTGGCTTATCTTGGAAAATAATAAAATTTGATTTCTTGTTTTGAACAAAAATCACACATTCAAAATTTCAAGAGCTTTTGCTGTGAAATACATAAATTGGTTGAATGTATATTACTGTCGCTCTTAAAAACTACACAAAAGCTACTGGTATCTCGCGTATTTAAACAAGCTAAAAAGAAGAAGAGGACTCTAAACTGACACCCTGTTCTCCAAACTTTCATACTACACCAGCATAAGGATTTTGAGTTCCGAAGATTTAAAAAGTATCAGCCAGTATATAAATACAGCAAAATGTGACGAAAAAAGATTTGTATGTTGGGATCCAGAAATGCCAAGGGAACAGACACAAAAGACATATAACTCGAATGATATTCTGAGAGTAAATACTTGCTTGAAAGATAGTCTAGTTTTTAAGAAATTAAAATTGTGTTTTTTAATTATCTGGGTAAGAAAATTAGCAGTTTTTAGTGATTGTAGGGTTTGCTAATAATGAATAGTATTTTTTTGAAATATCAAAAATTTCTTTCTTCATCTTAAGTTAAAAATGTCAAGCACAATATCAAAACTTTTACTAACAAAGAGAGAAAAAAATATAATGAAGAGTTAATAATTACTCATTATGACACATTCTTATGGTATTCGATTTTCTCCAAGTCGATATGATAAACAGTTATTATTTATATAATTTTAATACACAGCTCGAGAAACAGAAATGTATTTGAAAAGTTTTAAAAATAAATTTATTATAACGTCGCAGCCAAACCAGTATCTGCAAATAAATACTCTATACGTACGTACGTTTGTCGCATAATAGTTTTTATTTGACAATATTCTGGATGATGCACTTAGCATATTTTTTAGTTACCACAGTTCAATATGTAGTACCTAGAGTCCCATAGCAATCTTTTTATACAAAAATTTAGTTAATAAACAGGTCAATATATTCAAATTGTCGATGTCTACAAAAAGTGCACTTAGCATATATGTATTTAACAAAACGACAATATATATTCAAATTATTTGTCGATTAATTAAATAGTGAAACAAATTTTCTAAATTAATTTTAAGAACAGCATTTTGTCCTAGCAAGATTACTTCTATTCTTATTTGTATTCGTTGTATATGTTAAATTACACTTTATTTATTATGTATCTAAATTAAATTTAAAAAAAAACACTATGCATAATCAGTCGTCTTGAAATAATACATGATAATGAAGTGTTACAAATGCTTTTAGCTACATCATTTTTTTTAATTATTAAAAGTGAAAAGGGGAAGAAAATCTTTTTGAAAATTCAATTCTATTTTGAGACATTTTATCAGAACTTGTTTAATATATGTTTTTTTAAATTTAGAAATGTATTTCCTCAATTTACCAAATGAATATAAATTATTCAATTTAAAAAATGCGACAAGATTTCACATTAGGCAACAGAAATTCAGAAACTAGAAGCTGCTTGAATTTCAAATAGACATTCAGATTAAAAATAAACCATCGAGAAAGAAATCTACGAAGCATAAAAAATTACAAGTTTATTTTGACTGCTATAAACAGTAATTGATGTATTGTGATTACTTCACACAAGTACAAGTCATCGGTCACACAGTTTATAACAGACTATAAAAGACTATTTTGATAGAAGAAAGTGAAAATTGTTTACATTAACAACGAAATGAAGCACTTCAGCATACAGGATGAAACACACTATCATTATTATTCAAATTTAAACAAGTAGTTTTTGAAAAAAAAAAGACACTCTGAAATTTAAAACACAGACATGCGTTCAGCTGTGAAATTACATGTTGAACTAAAGAGCTGTCCACAATCTGTCACGTTTCAAACAATGATGAAAAATGCATCGTGTTTACACATGGAAATTTAGGTGAAGATATGCGTGATGGTTTTTTTATAAGCAAAGTGTTCGATAAACTATATTTTGTGTGTGATGGTTTTATATATTTGGAACAAATGAACTGATTGAAAATATTTCTGATTTTGAGTAATATTTAATTTCTTTCATTCAAAGCAAAAAAAGTTTACTTAAATTCATATTTCCAATTAAAGGCGAAAAATATCTTTATCAATTTCATTTTGATTGCATCATATGTTTACTTAACACAGTTGAGTTCTTAGCGTTTCATTTCTATGAAATTCACACATACACAAAATTGGAGAATGCGTATAATATACTTAAGAATAAGAATCTTGGTATCATTTCATTTAAGTTTTAAAAAATAATTTTTTTTAAATATTTGCTAATGTAACAAAAATTAAAAAATGTAAAGAAAAAAATTCGCTTCTTTTTTTTTTAAAATTGAAAATTTATTTTAAATCTTTTGTGTATTTTTCATGGTAACTAAGTATTATAAGAAACACAAATTTTAATTTTTATATTATTGAAATAGTTAACACCTTACATTTAAGAAAATGTGCCTTTTTATTGTTTGCTTAATAATATCTGAGTGCAAACTATTTGTATATCAGGGTTTAGAGAAAATGTTGGCAAAGTGGAGCACGCAAAACGTAAAGAGTGATGCTTTATATGAACTTCAAAAGGAGACGATACAAAAAGGCAACGATCAAACCAAAGTACTAATTAAAAAAAAAAAAAAGTGAACAAGTATTATTAAGTTCGGCGCTCATTTGTTTGTGGTGAACTTATTCATTTTATTTTATTAAACAAAAAGACAAACAATAGATAATATCAATTAAAATTAGGAGTTATTCACCGATTTTTGTCTATTTTTTCCAGTAAACCAATATTATCCATTAAACCAATATACAAATTACTGCAAAAGTATTGTCTAAAAGTAACAATTTGAAACAAAACAATTTCGCCTGGTCACATCCCATCATAAGAACGCCATCCAAAAGACTCATTGACATGATACGACAAATCCATAACTACGTAATTTGAGGTTGGATGTCTTTATTATACGTATTTATTACTTGAAACGTCAAGGGCAGCTCAGAAACGACTAAAAAATCGTTCTTATACGCCTGTCTGCGTTCCTGACCCGACGTACAGCAGGTCCTCAATTCACACAAAAAGGCTGGTCCGTCCAGCCTCCGGTCGTCCCTAGTGTCCACCCACCCTGGTCCCACCCTCAAAACAACCCCCGATATTGATTTCGATGAAATTTCAAACCCGCTCAAGGCTGTTATTCCAAACTTCCTTCCCGTCACGGATGAAGTAAAAAGAGAACCGAGACAATAAATAAGTAAATAATAAGTAATGAACTCGGGAGACTGTCGGACAGATGTAATGGTGAACGAAGAATCGGGAAAAAAATAAAATAATAATGAAGAAAAGAAAAAGAAAGAAACTGCATAATTACACCTGACATTACTGCATGCCTAATACCCTGTCGTTGAATGACAGTCTGTAGCTTAGATAGTAATATGCTAAGTCATCTGTACTGGCGTCAGCTAAACCTAACGTGGCGGCGGTAGAACGTAACTTAAAAGCCCGAGGCTTGGTGATGGGCTTATGTGTGTGTGTATTTTTTTTTTTTTTTTTTGTATTCCATAGGGCGTGTATAGTGGTTACAGGCATGCTAATTGGCGGTGGGAAACTGATTGCGGTGTTCTTTTTATTATTATTTTTTCTTCTTTTCTTGCGAGGCCTAAGTGCGGCCTAGGTGGTTTGCTAATGGGTTTAAAATCAGGGGTTTTAGACTTTCTAGCCGTGGGGTTTTCTCTGCTTTTGGTGACATCCAATTCAAAGCAGATAATTGCTCGAAACTTTTTTTCTTTTATTGTTATTATTCTGCGTTTCATTTTCGTTATCTAGTTGATTTCTGGAATCTTTTTTTTCACCAATGGTTTCTTCTTCGACGTTTTCCAATAGCGATCAAATTTATTTTATTATTGTTATGATGCTTCTTTTTCTTTTCATCTTTTTTAAATTGTGTTTTTGATTGAAGGGTATTTATGTCACAAAATAAGGTGTAATAAACTCATCAATCAGTTTTGCCATTCTTCATCTTCGCCTTTTTCTTTTCTTTATTTTTTTGAGTCTAACAATAATTTAAAGTGGAATAATAAAAAGAGAAAAACATAAGTTGGAAATAAAGAATATCAAAACTTTACGATAAAGGAATGCGAAATTTATATTGACTAGAAATTTTTATAAGTCAAGTGCTCAAATTTTATTTCGGAGTGACATTCAGTATAATCCACAAATATTTTTAAGAAGCACTTCAAAAAAAAATAACGATACTAATAAGTTTTCCCTCTAATAATAATTATTCTCACTTAAAAAGAAACAGATCTAAAAAATTTCGTAAATGTACACTTCAAACATCAGCGTAATTTTTAAAAAGGGTTTTTCTTGTAATAGCACATCTAATTTTGATATGTAATTGTGCATTTAATCTTTGTATGTAACCAGTACACTTAATCTTTATGCGAAACCAGTACATCTAATTTTTGGTATATGTAAAAATACTCTTGATCCAACGGGCGTTCTTTCTTATATTGCTTGGAATTAATTAAAATTGTAAAGATAATGATTTTACACCACTTAAAATATATTTTTAGTATTATCTATCATTATATAACAATATTATGTGTCAATAATAATATTATTGTTTTTTATCTTTTACTATCCTGATTCTTATAATTAAAATTATAAAAAATAGCCTTGATAAATATTTCAAAGTTAAAAAAAAACCCTGACTTCACGTTTTTAAATCTGTGTATTATAAAATTATATTTAAAGGGGTTTCGTCAATTCCTTTTGAATAAATTAATTTATTTAAAATTTCTTACCCTTATACTTCTAAACAAAAACTTGTTTTATTTTGAATTTTTACAATTAATTATAAATTGCTTAGATATCAAAAAATATTTTTATGTCTCGGCTATGTATTTTTGTTACAAAAACTTAATATCCCGCTACTAAAATAATAATTATAAAAATATATCATTTTCATAAAAAAAACTATGTACTCAAATTTCCTAAATAATTACATATTGAAACTTGAAAACATACATGATGACGATATCAAAACAAAAACTATTTTTTCAGGGTATAAATTAATTTTTTCTATTAATTTTTCTACATTTTAAATTAAAAAAAGAATTATCATTTAATTATAATTTGCTTAGGATTATCAATTCTAAATTTATTTTTTTAATTATCAGTCTATTATCTTTCTCCAATATCAAAATTCATTTAACCCTATAAATTTTATTTACTTATTTATTACTATTGCTTTTTAACTGATAAATATCAGTATAAAAAAAGCCGCCCATCCGGTATAGTGGTTACTGATGCTGACTGGGGGGGGCATAGGGCCTGGGTTCGAATTAGGGTTTCTTTCCCGGGAAATCATAAGATTTCTATATTTTTCTGTTCCCAGGATTTCCCGGGAATTGCACGCGGCTTCAATAGTTTGTTGGCAATGCTTGAAAGATTTATAGAAATAAAGTCAACAAATTTAAAAACGTTAATTGACATTAAAGAAGAGCAAATGATGACCTATGTAGAGTTTGAAACTGTGACTACAATTGTAGCAGGCTTAAAACCATTAAAAATTGGCTTAGAAGAATTATACAGTCGAAATGCAACTTTGCTAAATGCAGAAGGTGTATTTTCTTTCGTATTGGAGAATTAAACGAACAAAATTCAGAATTTGTGAAAAATATGAAATATTATCTATTCCAAAGAATTAGGGTGTTCTCCCTCAAAATTGGGGTGGAACCGAGCAAAATCGTACTGCCACATGCATGGTGCTCACAGCTAAAGCTAACGACAGGCGTAAAAATCTAGCCCTTAGCCCCAATGAATTTCGTGGACCTTGATCTGATGTTACTGTCGATTAAGTGGCATAAACATCAACAATATATATAAAAAAGTAGTAAATATCTTGCAAAAATTTTACATGAATGAATCATTGTTATGAGTGAATTCCAAACTCATTACAGTTATTTCATGAAATAATAAGAAAATAAAATCTATATATATAAAGGAGAAAAGCAACTCACTCACTGACTGACTGACTCACTGACTAGTCACGATATCTCCGGAACTATTAAACCTACAGACTTGAAATTTTTTAGGTAGGTTCCCTTCATGGAATAGACGTCAGCTAAGAACGGATTTTGCAAAGTTCGAACCCCAAGGGGCATTACGGGGGTTTAGGGGCGTTATAGATAATTATTTCCATTACTAAACTATTAGATGTACAGTCGTGAAACCTGGTACACAGAATTCTTTCAAAAGGTAGAGATTCCCTACATAATTATTTTTACGAAAATCGACCTCCAAGGGGCGTTGAGGGCGCTTAAGGGGCGTTATGCATAATTATTTCCATTTTTAACCTATTAGACGTACAGTCTTGAAATTTGGTATAAGCGGATTCCTTTCATAGAGTACAGATGCCCTACAGAATGGGTTTTGTAAAAATCGACTCCCAAGTGGCGTTGTAGAGAATTAAATGGCGTTATAGGCAATTACCTCCATTTTTAAACTATTTGACGTAAAATCTTGAAATTGAGTCAGCAGATTCCATTCACTGAGTAGAGATCTGTCATAAAATGGGCTTTGCGAAAATCGTTTCCTAAGTGGCGTTGCGGGGGCTTAAGGGGCGTTACAGATAATTATTTCCATTTTTAAACTATTAGACGTACAGTCTTGAAATTTAGTATAATCGGATTCCTTTCATAGAGTACAGATCCGCTGCAAAATGGGTTTTGTCAAAATCGACTCCCAAGTGGCGATGCAGAGTATTAAGTGGCATTATAAGCAATTGACTCCTTTTTAAAACTATTAGACGTAAAATCTCGAAATTTGGTAAGCTGATTCCATTCATTAAGTAGAGATCCGCTATAAGATGGGTTTTGTGAAAATCGTTTCTTAAGTGGCGTTGCGGGGGCTTAAGGGACGTTATAGATAATTATTTCCATTTTTAAACTATTAGACGTACAGTCTTAAAATTTATTATATAAGCGAATTCCTTTCATGGTGTAGAGATCCGCTACAAAATAGTTTTGGGGAAAATTGATCCCCAAGGGTCACTGAGGGGGATTAAGTGGCGTAATAGATAAATATTTCCACTTTTCAACTAATAGAAACACCTGCTTGAAAATTAGAAGGCATGTTCCGCTCATGGAATAAAGTTCCTTTTACAAAGATTTTTGCGAAAACGGACCCCCAAAGGAGTGGGGTTGCGAGGGATTAAGGCGTGTTATAGAAAAATTCCTGTTTTTGGACTTAACTCATTTACTTGAAATTTGTTGAGCACTTTTCTTTAGTTGAATAGAGTTCGACTAAGAAGGGATTTTACGGAAATCAACTCCAGGGGGAAGCGGGGAGAGTTATTGGGCGTATTGGTAGACAAAATTCCCGTTTTCGAACTGCTAAGACTACAATAATAAAATTTGGTTTGCATGCTTCTTTTGTTGAATTGGAATCCGCTAAGAGTGCTCTGAACGAAGTATTGATGATAAAAATTCCGTTTTTTCTCTGTTAGACTTAGACTTGAAATTTAGCACACATGTTTATTTTATGCAGTAGAGATCCACTGAAAGTTGCTTTGGTGGAAATCCACTTGATTATTAGGTTAAGTGAGCGAAAAATATCTTTCTCCTTCTATTTTAGATATAAATAGAAATTAGATATTATAATTTATGTTCTTTTTATATCAAGGGGCGAGAGTGTAACAGCTATAAATATATTTTTCAATACAATCGAATTCTTAATGCTAGATATCAATAATTAATATATATGTAAACAGTATACATATGTACAACATCGAGAAATACCCAGTGAAGCTGGTGGGTAACGGCTAGTTATGTATAAGAGACAAAATTTAAGATGTGAACATATATTCAGAAAAAAAATGTAATTTTCTTTGGTTGCCCAATTAATGTAACCAGTATTTAATATAGGTTTTTTCAAAAAAGTCTTTTTCCTCTTCGCAAATTAATATCCTTTTGATGATGGAGCAACTAAGTATTTTAATTTATTTACTAACAAACAATCTCTTTTAACTAACTAAAAGCATAAAGAATAGACTACGTGTCAAAAATTAAACTTGTGGAAAAACACACATACACACACACAATACTTCTTGTATATTTGAATAAATTGTTACTGTATGTTTGATTAGCTACATACATAATTAAAATATTTCTCGAGCATAATGACAGTTTATTCTAAGTGATAAATTTAATAACTGTTCTTTGTCTTCTATTTTTCTATCATATTAGCCCCAACTAAGTAATTATATAGTTCCTTTTTTAATTCCTACACTGATTTCACATTAAAAATTCGATGGTCTTGCATGCAAGGAAAAGAAATGTTGCAAAGCTTGATCATAAATAAAAATACTTATATATGTAACTATTACTATAAAAACACGATGTGATTCGTCAATTTCGTACAATTGAGTTAATGTTGATTTTTCTATGTTCTGAAATAAAGGCTGTACTAATGAAAATTGTATTACAATACTATCAAATTTAAATATATATATATATATATATATATATATATGTGTGTGTGTGTATATATGTATGTATATTTCGGACTTACAATTTTTCAAAAATCATATATTGCATTATGATATTAGTTCCATTTTCCGAAGTGTATTATATTTCAATTTTTGTTCTGAAGTGTATCTATGGCATCCAGTAGCGCACACAGGAATTTTTCAAGGGGGGTCCGGGGTCGAAAGGTTCATCATTCTTGTATCATGCTCCTTAGGATTTTGTTGATTTGGGGGAACAGAACACAGTGAAAAAACTAGCTTTTGAATAAATAATTAGCATTAATTAATAAAATTAATCATTAATAACAAGTAATTAATCAAATTTTAAGTACTATATACTTAGAATTATAATCAATCGGAAAAAAAATCTAGGGCTTGAGGGGGGCATCTGGACCCCAGGACCCCCCTTGTGTGCCCCACTAATGGCGTCTTACAATTAATACTAACTCCGAGAAATTATTACATCAGTAAAATTATATGCCTAATATTGACTGAACATTGAAAAAGAACAGAAAAACTTGATTGAGATCATTCTATCAAATTTCTTATTCTCACGGAACATCGAAGATTTATGTATTTCCTCTTTTAATCCTTCTTTGATAACTCAATCCATGCAAAGGAACTATCAACCTAGAGCAAGATTTCATAATTTTTCCTGGAATTGAGGTTTAGGTTGATATCGTCTATGAAGCATGAAAGACCGCAGAGATTTTATCGGATGTTTTGTACCAAACTATTTATTGACCTTCTAATCTTAAATCCAAAAGGCTTTGAAATGTTATTAAGAATTTTTTTATACAATTAATGTCAATAAAGGACATAAATATTCCATACTTTTCTCGACTGGCATGCAATATTTTTATAATCTTTCCGAAACTATGTAATGAAATTAAATGTTAAACTTTAGTATTCGAGAATTAAAAAAAAAATGCATATTTAAATTTTAGGGCTATTGTATATACTAAAATTCTTTTCCTAATTGTCAATTGAGAAATTTTTGTAGATATTTTTGGTTTAATTTTAATCTGTGATTTATAATACATAGCTTAAATCGCATGGAAGTTAAAATGGTATGTTAATTTTTTAACTGTTCAATATGCCAACTAAATTCATAATTATTTAAAATCACGAACATCTGTAAAAGATTTCACGCCAATTGTATTAACTATTTCTTATTTTCTTTCAGAATTAATCAAGTTAAAGGGGACAAATATGACTTGGAACATTAACAGTAAAAAAAAATCGCCATGAGATCTTCAAAGTATTTTAATACAATTTTGAGAAGAAAGATTTATAAAAGTTACTGACGTAATTTTACGTTTATGTATATTATATATAAATTTTAAAAATAAAGATTGATATTAATAAAAAAACATGCTTTTTATGTGCAATTTCTGTATAGTAGAAATGTTTATTATTTACAAGAAGTTTTTATTCTTAAATTTAAAGAAGAAATGTTATACCCTTTTTGTGTTATTTCTTATCAGAATATGAGAAGAGAATGAGTTTATATATATATGTAACACACATTCATTCTTATCTCTTCAAAATCAAACATTCATTTAAAAAATTATCTTTCTTTTTGTAAAAAAAATGCATCATTCTTTCTTCTTATTGATTTATTAATATTAATTAATTTACGTTTGTTAAATTTTCTTTGATAATTGTTAATATTACTATTTATCAATTAGGAAAGCAAATTTCTGAAGCTAACCTTATTTTTTAAAAACTATATAAAATAAAATTTAAATCTTTATACATATAAGTTTTTTGCAAAAATGAAATTAGTAACCACTACCGATTTATAAAAACTTTGAGAAAATGTAAAGGCATACAAATCCAAAAAGAGATGGACAAGTTTTACAAACTTTATTCATTATATAAATTGAAACACATCTAATCCCATAAAGCTGTGCTTAAGTTCATTAGATAAACGATAGTTGAACTATACTATTCACTATTTTGTTTAAAAAAATTGCTTTGCATTATCACAGAATCTGATAAAATTATTGTACTTATTTTCAGTACAATCAGACTCCTATTTAACGAATTCGTTCAGACCCGAAAAAAAGTTCGTTATGTGGAGAATTCGTTAAATAGATATAATCTTTTAGAAGATCCATAGAATATACAGACAAAACATTTAAATTCATGAACAATACATATTATTTAAAAAAGTAACTATAATCACAATTATTTTGTAAATTAATATCTATTTATTTTATATATCTCACTCATCAAAACAGAAATCTCCTAGAGAAAAAGAAAAAAACATAGTCCAGAAATGCACTGTATACTTTCAATTTAAAAAATAGTTTTATATTAAAATTCATGATTTTTTAAATGATTTTTTTCAAATTTAAACCTACAAGTAATTTTAAACATACCTTGTGTTTTATAATCAGTAATTTAAGCATACACTACTGCATGTGTCCTTAAATTTAATTACTGATAAAATCTGTTAATTTTGTTTGAAAAATTGCAGTAATTTTATTGCTCTCGATGGATTAGGTACCTTAAAAATCAGTTCAAGGTTATTGATTACCATAAAGTGTGACAGAAGAGAATAATTTGCAAAATATCCTTGAATATTTTAAAAATAAGGAGAAAGAAAAAATCGAATCACACACACACACAAGAAAAAAGTTCGTTAAATAGAAAAGTCTCTTCGCTATTTGGAGGATATTTTACAAATAAAAGAGTAGAATGTTCTTGGTTTCAGGAAAAAGTTCGCAAACTAGAGGTTCGTTATATGGAGGTCCGACTCTGTATACAGTTTTAAATTTAAAAAATACATGTTTTTAGAGGTCTAGAAAAAATTAAAGTTAGACTTTAGAATTCGTGTTTATGTAGAATCGTCGGCATATATACATGCACTTGATGATTTTATTACTCTGATCGTTGAAGGGAAAAAGTCACCGCAAATAGATTTTGCACATTTCCATGATCTTTTAAAAAAGAAAACTTAAACGTTTTTTTTATCTATATTTGAGAGAGAAATAATTCTCAGTTAATACCGAATAATATATCTTACAAATGTTTTTAAAAATGTTCATACATTTGCGCAAATTTAAACTGAAACTAACAATTCTTTATTTAGTTCATACATAAAGGAAAGAAATTGAAAATATTTTTAGTTCATGAATTCATTCGAGCTTGTAGTTTTTTATTCAATATCTTATTCAATTCTGAGAATCAAGATTCATCAAACTCGTCTTAAAACGATAGGAATTCATACAAAAGTTAACACAAATTAATAATGATTATTGAAAGCTCTTAAGATTATTTAAAACTGATATACGAGGAATTCCTCTAATGCTATCTGAGTTTCAATATGATCCTATAATATTGCTTTTACTACTGATATAAAAGTGTTAGGATAAGCAACTAAATCATTTAATAATTTTCCAAAAAGAGGTATCTTTTATTGCAATTCGAAAATCGATAGTTAATAAGGGTGATTCATATTCCTACGTAACATAGCCAGTTTAATCAGCGTTTCTCAAACTGTGGGGCGTGTTCTTCTAGGAGTGCGTGATAACCCTACTTCGGGGGTGCGAGCATATTGAAATGCGAAAGCAAAAGGTTACTTAAAAAATAAATATTAATTTACTGTAAGGAAGCAAAACAAAATACATTCTGTCATAATAAAAAATAAAATAACATTTACACTGATATAATACACTTATAAATGTATCCATACTACACAATGTATTTGATAATTAATTTAACAGTACTAAGTTAAGCGCAAATTTAATAACTACGAGTGACACAACGGGCTTGTCATAAATAATATATATATATACAAATTTTAATACTTATCTTGATAATTTATACGGTTTATAATTAAAGTCGCATTGTAGCTCTACGTCAAAATACATTATTATTAAATTCAAAACATTGTTACTACATAGAGGGGGCGCGATGAAAATTATGATTGAAAACTGGGTCACAAATATTGAAAGTTTGTGAGTTAAACTACTCTTGCAATCAATTATTAAACTTATTTTGTCAAATTTAGCAGCTTAATCAATGTGGAATATAGTTGATTACAAATTGAATATGGTTAAATATTAATAATGTAATAAGTTAAAAACCGATAATAGAGCAACAATTACGGTAAAACGGCTACTATTTAAAAATGAAATTAGTAAAACATGATACTAAACTCAACAACTAAATAAGATTAATTTTACTTCAATCATACACGTCATGCTATACAGTAGAACCTGGTTTTATGCGGTCCTTTTTTATGCGATTTGTATTATACGATTTTATTTTTGTACGTTTTTTTTTTGTGCGATCTTTTTTTCATGCGGTACATGAATTTCAACGGTTTTGGTACCCCTGTAATGTTTTCTATTGATGCACGTACATACACTTCAAGACGCTCAGTTCATTGGTTATAAACGTCTCTCGACAATACACGTTCCATTGCTTTCTATCAACGCACTAGCAGCACGCACTTGATTGAAGACGTAACTTTCAATGACAATGACACTGTCAATAATTTGACAGATTATGAAGACAGGGACAAGAAGAACCAATTCTTTGACAGCGGATACAATATATGCTGGGGTCCAGCTTTCCAAAGATTGGAAAAGCATTTTCTTTAAATAGATACTATTCCGAAAGAAGTTTAAAATTCCAAAAAGAACTTCGATCATGCATATCTGGTTATCGTGTTGTTAATAAGCAACTGACCGGCGTCACAAAAACATATAATTTACTTTATGGTGTCAAAAAATAAATAAATTGAAATTGTATCTTCAGGTGACGAAAGTGATTTTGAACTAATTCACCACAGGAAGATGCACGCTTTGGATTACAATGAGTATCAGTGAATTATGATTGAGCATTTTGTGTGTGTGAAAATTTCTCCGTGTATACAATGAGAAATTAAATGTTTTAAAAATGTTTCCATCTGGAGTTTAATTATTAATTATTTATTTGGAAGTACTTTCTCGCATCAATTTCGTAATTAATTGACATATTTTTTAAGTGCGACTTTTTGTATGCGGTCCCTTTCCACCGCATAAAAAAACGATTTTTGTAGTATGTCGACAAAATTATTATATATAAGTATTTATGAAATTTTTGAATATTTTTTGTGGAATTTCTTTTATGCGGTCCCTATCTACCACACAAAAACAAATTTAACTGTACCTGAATCAAACTAATCACTTAATATCCGTAAATTGAGTCTCAGTATATAGGACACCATTGGACTGAGCATTTATCTTACTCTAAACCGAACCAATGTAATTTTCCCTACTACTTATGCAAAAATACGGGTCTTATATCACGAAAATTTTCGATTTATCTCATCAACTCCACATACACACTTAATTATAACCAGACTGTTTAGTTTAAATCGATTATATATATCGATACACATCACAACGCTAAACAAGAAGCGAAACCTTATCTTAACAGTTCTTGTCATTGGAGTTGAACTCATTTATAATTAAAAGCGATTTGGCATTTAGCTCAATTGATATAATTTTTTTCCTCAATGCATGTTGTCTTTGGAATGCATCGATACGTCTTTCAACCATTTCTTTTTTATTAGAAACAAATGACAATCGAAAAAAGCAGGTACTTCCTCGGGCAACAAGAGTTGGCATTTCGTTCATAATTATAGGTGGATTTAGCTTCCAGGAAGAGCTGAAGCGGCGGTGTTTTTAGGAGTAATTGCTACTCCAGATGTTGAAGATGAAAACAGCAGTTCACATAAGGCGGGGGTTAGGAGGAGAAGGGAGGATCGGCAAGGGGTGGAGAATTCCGACAATCGTTCATATCGTTGACAGGAACGATGGATTGTCGGTGTCTCGTCAGAATGCCAACCAATTTTGATGTTCCCTCGGTGACAATACAGAATGCTTGATGTGTCTGATTTGATTGGTTAATAGGTGTTGTTCCCCCTTTGTTCTATCCTTCCTTCCACCCCTTGTTTTCAGAATACTTCCTTTTTTAAAGGGGAAGTTTGTAGAGATTGTGTATTCGCCAGAAGCGGACAAACTCTGCAATCGATCATTTTATTTAAATTGAAATTGGGAAAATTGGTAATTTCTTGAGTAGTTTCCGACATTCGAATCAAGTCGTTCATGGAGGACTGAAGATTATGATCATCAAACGTTCTTTGATGTTATTCATTTTCCGACTCGACATGTTATAGATAAGTTTTTAGGTGTACAATAGCACTTGTTTAAAGCGAATGCGTTTTGTTCCGTTGAAAATTGATCGTTCAAAGTGTGTGACATTTTCTGAAAATATCATTGTAAATTCATCGCACATGCTTATTGGAAAAATTGTTGTAACTGCATATAAATAATAGGGAAGCACAAACCTCTCTTTATAGATCTGTATGCATAAAATAGATATTACAGACACATACTGATAAATTCATCATTTAGAGGGTTATTATTTATTATTATATTTTTTTTACAAAAAGCTTAACAAGTCCAGGAAGCAAATATTGAATTTTTCAATCTCATCATATACTAAATGTAATATTTATTTATTCATTTGTCTAAAATAGCAAGATAAATGGCTAAAGAGTTTATTATAGTAATGCATTTGTCCTTCCTACTAGTAAAATTCTCAAAATATTTCAGCTTAATTTAAATTTTGAGCATGAAAAAAGACATTTGAATTTTCGGAAATAGCATGTGGAAGGATTTTTGCGGAATGATGTAAAAAATTAATAATGTTATAAAAAGGAAAACTGTGTTTTACAAAATTTGGTAGTTTGTAAAATCTAAAAAGCAAACAAACATTTTTACTTAAAAAATGCCTAAAGAAAAAGGTTTAAAAAAGGTAATATATAACAATTCTTTATTTGGAATGTTTTCTTCTATTCTTTCATGTTTTTATTAAAAAAATCGTTTGCTACAATAAAATATTATATTGATCTTTATCTCATAATTCAAATTATTCTAAATAATAATTTAACATACATCCGAAGTAAAATTAGGAAATTCTGGTTACAACATTATTTACTTCCCTAAACAACAAAATAATTTAACAAAAAGTTATTTACATTTTAATAATACTGAAATATTGAGCTTACGTTTGTGAGTAGGAGATACAACTCTCACCTTACATTTGTTTTTGTATTTTAATATGCATTCATTCAATAACCTTTATGTGGTTTTAAGCAAAAGGTTGTTTAAATTTATTGAAAATAATTGAATTATTTAATATGGTAGAGCATTAGACTCGTTAAAGATTAAATTTAAAAAGGTAAAATCTGGCGTTGAGAGTTCAATGAAGTCTTTTTTAGTGCAACAATTATTTATTAATTTAATTTAGGTTACAAAAAGCCAACACATATCGTAACAAAAATAATAGGAAAAGAACATAAATGAATTTCCATAGCAATCCCACTCTTTAATCACCTGGTCTCTACTGTAGATTGGTGGCCGCTAGATGTCGCTTCTGCTGCTTGGTACAGTTAGTTACCAGAACCAGTCAGTTACCAGTTGTGACAAGAACGGTTACATTATATTTTCTCTCTCAGCTGCTTCATGATTCCCTTTCATTTTCTTAAAAACCGGTAAATTATATGAATATTAATTCTTATTTTCTATTGATACAATATTAAGTTATGTCCTAGTTTCTCAAACTGTGGAGTGCTCTCCCCTAGGAGGGGCGTGATAACCTAAAATAGGGGGTGCGAGCATATCGAAAATTCGAAAATAAAACTTTCTTTAAAATTTATTAATTTACTGAAAGGAAACAAAACAAAATACACTCATTGCAAGAAGTAAATTACACAATTACATTTATAAATGTATCAATGCTGTACAATGTATTTGCTAATTAATGTATTGATACTGTTAAGAGCAAAAGTTTAATTATTACTTGTGACCCCGTAGGCTTGTCGTATAAAAATTTGATGCTTATCAAGATAATTTGTACGGTTTATATTAAAGATCGTATTGTAGCTTTAGTGTCAAGGTACATTATTGTATGGAAGGGAGGGGGAGGGGAGAGAAGGAAAATTATAATTGAAAATTGGATCGCAAACATTAAAAGTTTGAGAAGTACTGAGTTATATAAAACCATAAAAAAAACCAATGTTGCTCAACTGTGTAACATAGATTGCTTACTGGTATTTGTAAAATGAAGCTTAAATATTTTCTGATTTAAGTAAATTAAGTCAGGAAAACAGCTAACACCATCTTAAGGCAGCATATTAACTATCAAATTATATTAATTATATTCGTATTTTAGTAATTCAACACAACTTATTTCACACATTTCCCAAACACAGTTCCTTATCTAAATTAATACGTACGTGCATAGTTGTTAGAGTTTTTTTTCTCAAGATTAAATGACGATTAAATGACCAAATGATGATTAATTGGATATTTAAATATCACCATTTCTGAAAAACAAAATTTAACACGAAGCCCTTAAACCTTAAAATACCTCTTTAGGTTTTTTTCTTTGCACCATCTTCTGATGAAAAACAGAAGCTAAATAGCTTTACATCATTACAAGTACAAAGAGGTTATTCACAGATTATGATCTAAATGGTAATAGCTTACCGGCAGTTTTTATCCATTGTATTTTTAGAAAAGAGATTGTGTGCACCCAAAATATAATTTGATGACTTATTCATGAACCATCAATAACTTGGCTTCATTTAGGGGGTTGCGTGGTATTTAAATGGGATGTTAGCTAACATGTGGTAGTCATATATGAGAATGAATTTATTAAGGTCACGGCGAACTGGCCATTAAATAACAATATAAAAGGAATTAGAGGCATTGAACATTGTAATTCATAAGCTACTGGACATTGTAATGAATACATAGTTGTATTAGCGTGTCATGCAAAAATTAAAACTCGTTCTTGGTCTGTATTTTGCATATGATTATTGAAACTTTTATTCTATCCTATATCTTTACTGATCATCTAGAATCTCCTTTCGAGGATAATTATTGCTTGGTGTAAAGAAAAAATTATTTGAATCGTGTATAGTACATATTGTTACATTGAAACCAGAGAATCGCAGTAATATTAATATTATATTACATTTAATTTCCAGTTGTATATTGATATTCTTTTGTTAGACTTCCTAAAGAACAAAACTTTTGTTATTAATAAAAATGGTTATTACTAAATAAAACTGTTAACTTACTGTGTTGCAATTGCCGCAACCCTGAGGTTGTAGGTGCAGTAGGGGTCGTTGAAGAAGCATGCGCATTGTTATAAAAATAATGCTTTTATCTCAGGCTAATCAACTTATGATTAATTCCATTTTAATAACTCTGGGAGTGATCCTAACAATTTTAATACAATCCTAACATTAGTTTTTTTTAATCCTAACGTAAGATTATTCAAAGAACACTTATCTCTGGATCCGCTTGTAGATCACTTGTCAACTCTTTTCTAAACTGCTATGATCCTTTTCAAATCAACATCTCTAATATTTCCAATTCTCCGAATGTAGTTAGAGCTCGAATGATAACTTCAGAGAAGGAAACGACTCACTACTCACTAATTTTAACACACCCCTTGCCTCGGTTTAAATAGCATTTACATTAGCATAAAATCAAGTCTTTTCTACGAAAAGAGGTTTTAACTCAAACCACATTTAAAGAACAGTTTCTGAAAGAAAATTAGTTGAAGTACCATGGATAGAACCCGTTGCATAATTACGAAAATTAAACCAAACTAAGTCTTAATATAAAATGGTTTTTAAAATGAATTTTGATTTCCGTAATGAATGTAGCACTTTTGGCTGATTAATTATTTATCTGAGTCGAACTCGAAATCAACTCAACTCGTAATTTTGAACCTCCTTCAAGTGACGTGGAGACCTTTTGCACGTTCAAGTATTGCCAGTGCCATTATTTGAACTCATAATTCGACTGAAATAACATCGACCATAAGCAAGGCCACTTTTCCGTTTAAGCGCGCTAGGTCTTGGTCTTCCAAAGGAAGAGCGTTCGTGAGATTCTGGCATTTGAGGAAACGTGTCTTAAAATATTTGGAGGAAAACAATGAAATGTTCAATGAGTTCTTGTTTCTCAAGAACGAAGATACGGTTTGAAATTTAGCTTTTCTTACCCCGATACTATAAGACATTTAAAAAATTCAAAATTTAAGGTGTCCGACTACGTTCGGAATTGTAATTTTGCAAAAGCGTACAAGCGAAGTTTTTTTTTTAAATATTTAGTGTTTTTTAGATCAGAATATACGTATAAAATTGATTAAAGAATATTATTACAATAAGAAATTATTTAAGTACAATATTTTGGCAAAAAATGAACTTAGAATTATTTATTTTCAAAATGTTCTCCGTTTATGAAAAATGCATCTATAATAATAATATTCTGCTTATACATAGCTAAGATTTCTCCAGAGAGCCTGAAATAGGATTTTACGAAAATTCATATTATTTTCAAAATTACTACCATTTGAAATCCATTATTGGTGTTTTTTTTTGTTGTTAAAATTTCTCCACTCTGATGTATTTAAATATGAATAAATCCACTTCTAAGTTAAAAGTTTCAAACATTCTAAACCAGACTCTGTACAGAGGTCTGAGCTATATAGGCAAAATATTATTATTATAAAAGCATTTTCCACAAAAGGAGAATATTTTGAAAATAAATTATTCGAAGTTCATATTTTGCCAAAATATTGCATTTAATTAACTTTTTATTGTAATAATATTCTTAAAACAATTTCATACTTGTATTCTAATCTAAGTGACACTAAATATTTTTAAAATATTCGTTTTTACGCTTTTGCAAAATCACGGTTCCGAACGTAGTCGGATACCTTAAGATTACAAGGAAAATATTGTTTTTTTCCAATCCTGATTGATCATGTATCTTCTTTTGTGAACACACTTTTGCTTTTTGTGTTGATATTGGAAAAAAAAACAGGAACTGATGCCCTATTTAAATAACCCGATTTTGTTAGCATCTTCGAGAACTAATCCTAAAGTAAAAAACTTACAAATTGAATATCCAGTAAAAAATCTAGTTTTAAAAACGACATTAAGGTATCCGACAACGTTCGAAACTGTGATTTTAAAAAGGCACATAAATGGATAATTTTCATGATATTTAGTGTCAATCAGATTAGAATACATGCATAAAATTGTTTTAATGAGATTTTGACAAAAAAAATTTATTTAAATATAATATTTTGGCAAAAAACTAACTTAAAATAATCTTTTTTCCAAATGTTCTCCTTTTGTGAAAAATTGCTGTATTATAATAATATTTTGCCTGTATTATAGCTCAGACTCTGTACAGAGGCTGAACTATGATTTTTGAAAAATTCACATTATTTTCAGAGTTACTACCCATTGAAATAATTATCGGCGTTTTTTTCTTAAAATTGCTCCCCTCTGTTGTCGTAAAATATGAATAAACGTTTTTCTAAGTTATATATTTCAGAAATTCTAGTTGAGCCTCTGTAGAAAGGTCTGAGATATATACAGACAAAATATTATTATAATAGAAACATTTTTCACAAAAGGAGAACATTTAGAAAAAAGATTATTCTAAGTTAATTTTTTGCCAAAATATTGTATTTAAATAAATTTTTTTTGTCAAAATGTCCTTAGAACAGTTTTATGCATATATTCTAATCCAAGTGACACTAAATATCATGAAAATTATCCATTTATGCGCTTTTGAAAATCACGGTTCAGAACGTAGTCGGATACCTTAAACAACCCGATTTTGTTAACCTCTTGGAGAACTAATCCTAATGTAAAAAACTTACAAATTGAATATCCAGTAAAAAATCTACAGTTTAAAAAACCACATTAAGAAAGTACTAACTGTTTAATAATTATTTAGAATTAAGTTTTTCTGGTTAACTTATTTTTATTTTATTCCTAATCTAACTGATTGAAACTGAAAAAAAAAATTAACAATAAAACTTAGGTTTTTACTTTTGTACGAACTTAAGTTTATACTATTTTATAAATTTCCACTTCTTTGACTTACCTAAAATACGTGCTATTTGCGTAAAAATTCCATAATAGGCCTGTAAGAAACATTTTTGTTTTCATCTTTTCATATTCTTTTGTCAGTTGGAAAAGTTTGAAGAGGCACGCATAGTTTTTCTTATCAGGTAGTGGCACTCTTCTCAAAAATATTAAACACCCCTGCTAATAAGACATGAAACAAATAAGAGAGAAAGTCCAGGTCAAACATGGTGGGTCCATAGGTGGTGAATAATGGAAAGACTTTCCAAAGAGCAAAAACAAAGGAAAGGAAAAGAGTTAAAATAATCCCGAACCAAAAATGATAAGATAAAAGCAAAAGGAGGGGAGCTTTGCAAATAGTGTAGGGTAGGGCTTCTCAAACTTTCAATACTTGCGTCCCAATATTCAATTATAATTTTTATCGCCCCCCTTCATACAATAGCAATGTATTGAATTCTATAATACTATACTTTGACGCTAATGCTACAATACGACTTGAACCTCTTAAGTGTCACTGGCGTATATAAACGTCTCGCTCAGTCAAAACGTTAATTGTCCCGGACGTATATAAACGTCTTTCCGAAATACGATGTTCTCTGTGCACTTCTATCTAAAAATTATTCCGAAGGCTTTAGAATGCAATAAAAGGACCTTGACCATGTTTGCCAAGGATTTACTTATTTTGGAGAAGGTTTTACTTATTTATTCCCCACCCCATACATCACATACACGCGCCAATGTGGAGAACGGTGACGTTGGGAGCGCATTGTGTACAATTTAATATCAGCATTTAAGGGATTAATTATAAACAGTACAAATTATGAAGGTAAGTGTTAATATTTGTATACGAATTTATAAATGACAATCCCATGGGGTCACTGGTTCATTATTAAACTTATTCTTAACAGTATTGCTAAATTAATTATAAAATACATCGCGTAGTACTGATGCATTCATAAGTGTATTATATCAGCGTAAATTTGTATTTTATTTTTTATTATGTCAATGTTTTTTTTCTTTTCAGTAAATTAATATTTTTCATACAAAAATTATCTTTTGTTTTCGACTTTTCAATATGCTCGCGCCCCCTCATAGAGTTATCATGCCCCCTAGTGGGGTGCACCCCACAGTTTGAGAAACACTGGTGTAGGGAGCGTAATTATTTGAATTGCCTAGGGTGCCGGGGAGGATACAAACAACCCTAGGCATTAATTAGTGACTACTGTATAGGCCACTGTGGCCTGCAATGTTTTTAGGAAGTGAAAATGTATTGAATGTAGAAATATGAAATCAAAATAGTAATAATTTCGATTAAAGGATTGATTAAACATTTATTTGGTTACAAACATCCATGTAATATGGAGAAGTATTGTTGTTATAGGGAAGCTAGAATTACATGTATGCATTAAAAGATAGTATCAGGTGTTTGGCTCTACATTACTGCATTGAAACTCTATAATTTAATATTTATAAAAAATTCTTTTTGATATTTTCTTATGCAATAAATGAATAAACATAGGTTTTATTATGATTTTTTTATTGAGAACATTTAAGAATTAGCGTGCCCCACAAAGTATCACACGGGGCTTACCGAAGTAAGCATGAAACACACATTTCAAAGAAAGAAGGAATTTAAAGTCATGAAGGATTACAATGCACACATCCATACCTTCTCCGGGATTCGAACACAGGCCTTACGGCATCGCAGTCAGCGTCACTAACCACTATACCGCATGTGCGGCCTATTTATTATGATTAATAAGTGTTTTCATTCCTTGTGAATTATTAATTCATTGCATTACGATTATATTTTAGCATAAGTGGTTTTATATCTAAGTATCATATGTTTTTAAAAATAAGTTTAAATATGAATATAGAAAATAATACTTGTGTAACGATCGTGCATGAAAATAATCATGCTCAGTTTGGGAAAAGGTAATGGTTTTTTTCCCTTTTCTGTTCACACAATTGAAAAAATGAAATTATTTATTAAAAGTTAAGCAATATAAATAACCATGAGCTTGGTTTTTAGAAAAATAATTCTCTGTACAGATCAAATTTTAGTAGATGAGTAGGAAAGAGTAAATGCAATATGGATGCCTGGGCGAAAAAGTATTTTTTTTTAAATAAATATTTAACAGACATATTTTTGAATTATTTAATGGAATAGTCAAACATAAACATATTCACTACTTTACATAAATTTATTAGTATAAAATTTTTGTCATAGAATGAAGAGAAAGAGTTGAAAAAAAATTCCTTGTCTTAAAATTTTGGAACTATCGTATAAAATGAATCTTAATAAAATTGCTTTCATAACGGTGAGTAAAAAAATATTTCCACATGTTTTTTACTTTGAAAAACAATTTTTAGTTAAGAAGAAAATCATTTAACCCTTTCGCGAGGGCCTTGGGACCATTACTTCACATCTACATGATCTTACAAAATGTACCTGTGAGAAGCGCAAATTCCATAATAATATATTGGCCTTGCATTTATAACAATGGGAACACTAATTTCAGCTTCAGTTTTGTACTACTGCACATAATCCATCGATTATGACATATGTAAATTGGACAAAAAATAAGGTACTAAAGAAGAAGTATCTTGTTCAAAAGCTGTTGCTGTATATAAGGATGTCATGAGAGATTGTGATCCCTTCAATCAAAGAAAAGAGGTATACCAAATAAGACCAGTAAAATGGTGGCGTTGTATCTTTTACTTTCTCTTATTGTCTTTTCCATCATAAATAGTTTCATACTGTGGCAAGGGAACAAAAGAAACAGAAGTTTAGACCAACTAACTTCGGTACAGCATTAGCTTGTCCACTAACATACGGATGATACTCAAGAAAAAGGAAAGAACGTCCTGCCAGCTTCCAAGCAAAGAAGTGTGTAGTTCTGGATGTGCCCTTCGCAGTAGCGCACACAAAAAATTTTCAATGGAGGGGTCCAGGATCGAAAGTCCACCATTTTGGTATCATACTCCAATACGCCGCCCAACATATTCTTTTGATTTTGTCAATTTTAGGGAACAAAAGCAGTACAAAATTAATAATTGAATAAATAATTAGCATTAAATAATAAAAGAAATTATTAATAACAAACACATAATTAAATTTTACGTAATATATACATAGGATTGTAACCAATTGGAAAAAAAATCAAGGGTTAGGGGGTGTCTGGACCCCTAAGACACTCCCCCTTGTGTGCGCCACTGGCCCTTAGCCAATGTGGGAGAACATATGCCCAAGGTGATTTCCTATTATGGTTGATGTAGGAAATGCCACAGAGAGAAAGGGACAAGAAAAGTGGACCCGTTAAAACATACGCGTAGAATGGGATGTCCCCTTGTGCATTGCAACATGCTTCTCATCTCTTCAGGGCAAATAATCACCCTTAAATTCCATTTTTTTTTATGATGGTGAATGGTTCATTAGAAAGTATTTTCTCTCGCTCCCCCCTTAAAATGTAAATGTAAATATAAAACTTGGAAAAATAAAATATATTTCCTTAAATGCTACTGTTTAATTGTTAATAAAACATAAGACACTGTGAGAAATTCAAAAGAGGAATAAATGGCCCACGAAAGGATTAAATGTTTCTTAAAACAAGTTGTGAAAATGATGACCTTAAAATTATTTTAAAAGAGTATTATTGAACTTGTTTTATATTTAGTATTTAAAAACACATTAAAATAAGAAAAATAGCAAAAAGAAAATGGAGTTTCTACCTCAAACTTACACTTGGGATGCAATTGTCTTTCAAAATCATGATACGTACCTCCCCTGCATTACAAATGACTACCGATTTCATACATTTTATAACGTTATAGAAGGTAGAGTAATAAATTTCACGTACACACATTGATAAATGATTCTTAGAAACGTCAGTACACTCTCCACGGAATTTAGTTCGAAGTATTACGAAGGTTTTTTCATAGAAAATAATTCTAAGAATGTAATTATAACAGCCTACTTTTAAGAAAGACTGCGATACACCTTATAATCTAGGTTGTGGTTGATAAAAAAATGCCGAACTATGCCTAGAAGGTATTGCAATAGACTTTTGAGTGAGACACGCTGTTTTAAATAATGAAAAACCCAGTAAAGTAATTAGAAGTTAGTCAAGTATCATATCAAAAAATTCCTATATCATTAATTTCTAATAGTTATAAAATTACAGCCTCGCATTCAGTTCCACGAAATTTAAATACACATTCAAAGCCTAGTATATACGATATACAGCAATTTGAGAATGTTTAATTTGAATCATCTGCTGTAATTTGTTGAATTACATCCAATTCTTAACTACTAAATAAGCATGCATGGGATAAAAATGTAAAGTTTTTTCTTCTATTTTCTATGTCAGGTCTGTTAAATTTAGTATTTTAATCAAGAAATTTTAATTTTTGAAGACTGATTCGTATTTTTTGTTTTAAATGAATCCTTGTTTTATGATATGAGCTACTTACAAACTAATTTGAATAACTATATGATTTTCTTAAAGGGGACTTCATGGTCTAAGTACTTGATAAACAATTTAAGATTTTTATTTCTAAGTTTGAAATTTTGAAATTATATGATATTTTTTAGTTAATATATATGCAATTTACTTCTATAGATATAATTTTTTAATATTCTTATTTATTTGACACTGTTGATTTTTCAATTACTGTATGTATTTAATTCGGTAACTGCTCTTTCGGTAAATATTATGTAAAATAAAGTTCACAACTGTCAGAGAGCGAAAGAGTTAAAATTCAAAATTCAATTTTTTTTCCTTTTTTTTTATATAAAATTAAGAAGATAAAAAAATTTATTTGTAAAGATGAATTTAAATTAATTATTTTTTTTAACTGGCTATTGTAGAGAAACTTGAAGTTTTCCTCGGTAAAAATCCCTTTTTAAAGTTCCCCTGTTACGGCTTAATATCAACCCCTGCGTTTATCCAAACAATACTAAATAAATACGTTAACATAGTATTTAGATTTAAGAGGAAAAATTTATCTCGCTTAATTGGGGTCGAGAGTACATGAATTTATTAAACAAGAACGGTATGATGTCGCCATTTTCCAGTAAAAAGATGAAAAATCATTAAATATGCTTGAAATATTTCGTATAAGAGATTCATTAAAAAAAACAGAACTTTTTTTTAGCTAAAATTTGTTGGGAAGTGGTTAGTCAAAAAAAAAAAAGAAGTAGAAAGAACTGTATGATTATGAGCATTTATGTATGGAAAAATTGGCTACATATACTTTTAACCAGTAGCTCTTAAAATGGGGTCCCGTGAAAGCCTGGGGGTCCTCGAGGTCTCTCATTTAGTGTTAAGATTTTCCTCTTGTACATACTCTGAAAGACCTCATGGAAAAATTGAAAGATTAAATCAGGTTTTTTATGCTTCTTTTTTTAATGTCTGTCACTACTACATATTACTACAGCGGAATATTTTTAAAAAATTGTAGAAACATTTGTGCAAAAATTAAAAACTGTATTCACAGCTTACCAATACGGTAACGATTGCATTTAAATCATTCAGCTGTGTTTTGGGGGTCAGGGAAGAGTATTCGAAATCTCTTGGGGGGAGGGGTGACGTCAGGCTGATACATAAACGGGGACCACGGCAATCGAAAGTTTAGGAACCACTACTTTTAACAATGAAAATAGTAGAACTCAATTTGCAAAACAGAACGCAAAAAAAAAAAAAAAAAAAAAAAAGATTCTGTTACTAAATATTAAGACGAGAAAACAACAAAGGAAGAAATTTTGTCTCCGGAAACCATAATCTCCGCCACACCCTCAATCTCGTTTCCAGAAAAGGTAGGGCACACTTTCAAGATTTCCATAGAATCATTTGTCTCACTTAACTCGCGGTGATAATTTGTGGTCAATTTGAGGTTTTGGGGAAAACAAGAATTGCCCTTCTTCCGGTGATCATGACGCTGCTTACGATTCCAAAAACTTGTTGAGCGCACTTCTTGATATATATATATTTTTTTTTTGGTAAAAAAAGATAAGTTTGGAGTTTGTTGCGTGTAACAAGCGTTCAAAGGGTATAAACTTTCATTTAAATTTCAAAAATATTGAAAAATCCACTGATTTTTAATTTTGAATGGGTTTGTATTAAAGTATAGAAGAATTAGAAACATTTTTTCGAGACTTTTCTTCCTTTCGACATTTTTTTATAATGGATAATCTTGTTTTAATTTTCTTTTCTTTCCTCCTTTTTAATGTATCTTTTTTTCTTTTCAATTTTTTTAGCCTGCTTTTTTGTTTGTAAATAATTTGGATTTTAAAAAAAAGATCGGTAAAAAAAGAACACTTTAGTACTGATTTCAAAAGTAATTAATTTTGCTCTCTATCAATTAGTAATTATAAACAAAAATCTTTTCATGAAATCTTGATTTTAAAACTTTTACCTAAATAGAATATATAAATTCTTAGTCTCAGAACATATATTTATAAAATTATTTGTAGAATATTAATCATTATGCGATATATACAATTATAGAATAATACTATCAAATATAAAGATAAATAAAAATAAAAGCCCACACACCTTCACTCTTTTTTACTTGAAGTGAGAATGACAGCCTGAGCCTGAGCCTTCGAGTTTGTAGTCACCGTATCATGAGTTCGAACTCTCTTGCCACGTATAAGGGCTGATGCACGTTAAATCTGCCGCGTTTTAAAGTCCACTCGTTGTCGTAGTGTGGTAGCTTGGAGGTGAGGATGCCAGCAGAGACGTCTTAAGACTTCTTGAGGCCCTAGGTACCAACGCAAAAGTAAGTCCTGGGCTCCCACACAAATGTAGGCCTCACCTATGACCTTACATGTAGACAGTACATAGCCTACGTTGTCGAATACTCGTACAAACAATAACCCGAAACAAATAAATGAGCATGATCAAGTGGTGCACACAAGGGGGGTCCTATGGTTCCGACCCCCCCCTAATCCCTTGAATTTTTCCCGATTGACTATAATTCGAAGTATGTAGTACGTAAAATTTAATTAAGTATTTGTTATTAATGATTAATTTTGTTAATTGTTGCTAATTATTTACTCAATAATTAGTTTTTTTACTGTTTTTTGTTCCCAAAATTCGACAAAATCAAAAGGAGCATGATATAAGAATGGGGGACTTTCGACCCTGACCTTCCCTCCCCCCAAAAAAACTTGAAAAATTCCTGTGTGCGCTCTGTGCATGATATAGAACCGTGCTAGCCGGCTCAACCAATTTCCACCTTTTAACTAAATGAGTAAGGATGGTGTATAATGGTAGACCTAGGACTGTACCAGGACGACGGTCATCACATATAGCCAGCTGACATATCGTACAAAATTCCCCGTTTATCGGAGTATACAACCTGAAGTAACATTTGACCGTTGAAATTGTTCGAATCATGTTCTTATTAAGGCCGAGTCGAGAACGAGACGAGGCCTCCATTTTGACCGAAGCTCTGGTCCCGGGCCCAGTTGGCCTCAGCCTTATGACGTCCCTGGATACCAGCTCAGGTGTCGCCCTTGGTACTTTGCAGAGGCTTAAAATAATAAGGTTTTCGCCAATAGTCCTCGTGTTTCTTTATAGTGCAACACTAATAAGTATTCATTCACTTATTGCTCGAAATGCATGATTTATCGATCGTTCGCAAATGTCGCATTTCGAAGCTACACGAGGGCTATTGACAATGGACCTCATAACTTTGACCACAATGAACTTGAGTTGGTTTTCCCCTCTCTATTCACACCACAGCAAGGGGAGGATAGCCTCGATAAATTTCATGTACATCAGCTGCTTTTCACGACTCGACAAAAAATAATGCTGGCTACGAGTTCGAGACCATGAACACTTGGTTACCGTGGCCACCAAGAGCGTCTTAAGGCATGGGCCAACTGGGCCCTGGTGCAGGGCCTCAGCCACATTGGGGGCATCGTCTCGTTCTCGACAGCCTTAATAAGATCATCATTCGAATAATTTCAACGGTTAAATGTTTTTCCCGTTGTATTCTGCGAAAAACTGGGAATTTTGAACCTGTCAAAGGGCTACATGTAATGACCGTCGTACACGTATAAGCCTAGGCTTACTTCCATACGTCATCATTACTCATTTAGTCAAAAGGCGGCAGTCGGTCTAGCCGGTTTGTGCGATTGTAAGTCATACACACATTTATTTGTTTCGGGTTTTTGTTTGCACGTGTATTTGACGGCGTGTGCTGTGCACGAACTACTTTTAAGGGTCATAGGTAGGGCCTAGGGCCTACTTTTGCACAGGGACCAGGGTCTCTAGAAGTCTTTGGATGACCCTGGTTGCCACATTGCACAACTAAAATTAATATTTGAAGTCATTGTGTTATTGAAAAGTTGCATAGTTGTTTTGATTCCTACACCAACACCACAATAGTCTCAATGTTTCCATTTTATTTAATTAATACAAAGTAAACTAAAATGAATCGTAGGAATTATATTGCATCGCATTCCAAAGTTACAACCAGTAGTAGTAATCTAGTAGTAGGGGTCAGTGGCGCACACATGGGGGTGGGGTTCTGGGGGTCCTGACCCCTCAAAGACCTTGATTTTTTTTTCAGATTGATTATAATTCTAAGTATATAGTACGTAAAATTTAATTAATTATTTGTTATTAATGATTAATTTTATTAATTAATGCTAATTATTTATTCAAAAATTAGTTTTTTACTGTGTTTTGTTCCCGAAATCCAAAGGAGCATGATACACAAGAAGGATGAACTTTCAACCCCGGACCCACCCCTTGAAAAATTCCTGTGGGCGCCACTGGTAGTGGTAGTTAGTTAAACCCACACACAAGCGCAAGTATTGCTGGTTTTTATGAAAAAGAGGGGTGGGAAAAAGAAGGGAGAAAGAGAAAAATATTTTATTAATTCATAAATTAAGTACGTATTAGATATGTATTGAATTGATGATACATATTCCTAATTTATGTTGTATTATCTGATTTCCGAATTCGTGTTGTATTATATGTCATTAACAAATTATTACGGATAAATAGACAATAATATTTATACTGTAATATAAACAATATTACTGTTACTGAACTATATCAATATAAACATAAACTGTTGGTTAATATAAATATCACTATATTAAAACAGGTTAATTTTAACAGATGGAAATTATCCTATATTTTGGAATATTGTTAGAAAATTACAAAACATTGTCGAATACATAGTAAGAGGGAGTTTTTTTAATAACAAGTATTTACCATTTATTTTTATAAAATCGTGGGAAGTATTCTTCCCACCAACTTCATTAAATTTTAAATGTTGATGGGAAATTATTTTCACACCAGTAATTTATGTTGTAGCAATTTGGTTGGCACGAAAACTGATTTCTGGATTTTCAAGTCCTAAACGCAAATGACGGCCTGTAAATTTCCTGGCCAGCAAGACTGTTGCAGATGACGTACGTTTGACTACATTTGGTGATCAAGTACAGGGATGTCTTAAAACTTTTTGAGGCCCTAGCTCAAAAGTAGGCAAGGGTCCCTACGCAAAAGTAGACCTTGGCCACAATGGGAAAATAGGCCTTGGGCCCCTACACAAACTTAGGCCCCATATATAACCCTTAAAAGTAGAACAGAAGAACCTAAAAAGTTAAAAGAATGACCTTTAAAAGTAGCAGTATATATAATACGTTGTCAAATACTTGTACAAACCCGAAACAAATAAATATGCATGACTTACAATTGCAGAAATCGGCTCGACTGACTGGCGCCTTTTGAATGAAGGAGTAATGATGGTGTACAGTGGTGCACACAGGAATTTTTCAAGGGGGGGGGGTCCGGGGTTGAAAGTTCGCCATTATTGTATCATGCTCCTTTTGATTTTGTCGATTTTCGGGAACAAAATACAGAAAAAAACTAACTATTGAATAAATAATTAGCATTAATTAATACAATTAATCATTAATAACAAATACTTAATTAAATTTTGCGTACTATGTACTTAGAATTATAATTAATCGGAAAAAATAGAGGGCTTTGGGGGGTCTGGACCCCCACCTCCTTGTGTGCGTCACTGATGGTGTATGGTTGTAGGCCTAGGCCTATACATGGATGACGGTCATCACATGCAGCCGTTGACATATCACCCAAAATTCACAGTTTTTAGATGAATACAACCAGAAAAAACATTTGACAATTGAAATTATTCGAATCATTTTATTCTTAAGGCTGAGTCAAGACCGAGACGAGGGCCCCACTGTGGCCGAGGCCCAGTTGGCCCATGCCTCAAGAAGTCCCTGGTCATATGCCAACTTTACAAAAAACATATAGACGTCATTTGTGCCGTACATAACACATGAGAAGAGAACGAGATATGTTTGTAGAACTTGCAATGCACATTGTATGCTGATCTCTGTTTTCTGAAATTTCATGGAAAGTAATATGTATAAATTCTGAAATTTTTAAATATAAAATAGATCTAATTCATAATTCCTTTTGTAGATTTTAATATTTGAAAATTATATTTTGTAAGTATTATGTAATGCGATCTATAAAAAAAGGGAAAACATAAAAATTTGGTTGGTAAAATTTGGTAAAAATAAAATGGTTTTAAAAATCAAATTAATTTCATGTTATAAGCTATAAACGAATTTCTTTATAAATCAGTCTCAACCCCAAAAATATTTTAACATAACAATACAAGAAAAAAAAACCCGGACCTATAAAAGGTTAAAAAAACTCCCTTTTCTTAATTCATATATTTGATTTGAATAAATAATTTATTTCTTAAAATTCAAAAGAACAAAATC
The DNA here is from genome assembly GCA_019973935.1 of Trichonephila clavipes. Classification (NCBI taxonomy): domain Eukaryota; kingdom Metazoa; phylum Arthropoda; class Arachnida; order Araneae; family Nephilidae; genus Trichonephila; species Trichonephila clavipes. The sequence goes on from BMAU01016558.1 coordinate 52,660, forward strand.
CTTTTTTAGGCATAAGATTAAAACCGAAGAAATAATTATTTATTATTTATTTCACATTTAGAAAAACAAGTATTTTATTTTTCTGTTTTTCACGAACCAATCAACTTTGATTAAAAGAGAAAAAAATCAAACAAACAGAATATGTTAATATTTAATTAACAAAACACTAACATAAAATAAAATTCAAAAATAAATATATACAAGAACCCGAAGAATTTGTTTATCTCTTTTCACCCTATAACAAACAGTGTACGTTCAGAAGGCATCACCCAATACAAATTAAGAATCAACAAATTAAAACGAAGCCGGGACTAATTCTGAGTTTTTCGCGTGAGACAATAGCGGCAACGGGAAAGTTGTTTGACGACGTCGGGTAGCGATTGATGATGTCATTTTATCGCCGAGAAGGCGTGGTCGGCGGTGTGAACAAATGAAAAAAGAGCCAAACCACGACCACGCCTTTCTGCGACAACACGTCGCCAAGGGCAGGCTTAATTTTTTTGTATTATTATATTTTCATTTTACATGGTGGCTTCTCAGAGACGAGAAGCATCGTTTCGGTCTTTTTTTCTTCTTGTTTTTGATTTGTTGAGTGTCCTTTTGAAGCTACCGCTTCGTAGAGAAAGGATTCTTAGGTGAAATCATAACTATGTCAGAATATTCAAGGACGACTTGCATTTTCGGAAGAATTCTTGCATGTCAAATTTTTAACAAAAATGGTTGGATCAATATGTTTTACTAAGCGAATAAGGAAAAGAAAATCAAAAGGGTACAGTATAGATTAAAATAGAATTAATGATTGAAATATGGAAAGAGACTGCATATTTTTGCCGACAAATCCTGACAATAGGCATCCCTTTTGTTCTATTTCGAGGCACGGGTGTTCTGTTTATCCAACTTTCGTTCTACTGTAGGTGTATTATGAAATTCCCTTCCTACTGCTGGGAAACCTTTTAAATTAGGAAATAAGTATGTTATCTAGATTTCACAGATGAAAATTGCTACCGCAAAATTTCGAAAATTAACTTTCCTTGCAAAAATGTACGGGTTTTATGCGTATTTATAACCATGTGTAAAATAATGAATTAAAAATGTAAACAAAAAATACGGAAGAATACATTTTTTCAAGAACGAAGAAGAAATGCCAATTTATGTAAGCTCAAAGTGGTAAGGTTTGGTTATATACAGTGGCACACACAAGGGGGGGTCCTGGGGGTCCGGACCCCTCCCAGAGCCCTTGATATTTTTTCCGATTGATTATAATTCTAAGTGCATAGTACGTAAAATTTTAATTAAGTATTTGTTATTAATCATTAATTTTATTAATTAATACTAATTATTTATTCAATAATTAGTTTTTTATTGTGTTTTGTTCCCGAAAATCAACAAATTCAAAAGGAGCATGATACAAGAATGGTGAACTTTCGACCCCGGACCCCCTTGAAAAATTCCTGTGTGCGCCACTGGTTATATATATACTCAGGAACATTGAAAATAGCGACCCAAGAAGAAAGCATCGGATTGAAATGAAATTTCATACACATAATGACACAGATGAGAGATTCCCTTGATCTAAAAAACAAGACAATTAAACGAATACAGGGTGTGCAACGACACAAATACTGGGCAACTTCAATAGCGCGTTGGACCACCTCCAGCTGCGATACATGCCGCCACACGGTCCGGAATTGAGTTGATTAGACACCTTATGTTATCCTGAGGCAGATGGGCACACAAATCTTGAACAGCCAACTCTAAATCATGTACAGAGTGACACAATGGCATCTGCCGTTTTAGCTGATCCCACACGTGCTCTACAGGGGACAAATCGGGGGAGCGGGCCGGCCATGGGAGAATCTGAAAATGACGTAGGAAGTCCTGAGCAACTCTTGATGTATGCGGACGAGCATAATCTTGCTGGAAAATTGCCCCTGGGAGACCATTTAGGAAAGGTCCTACATGGGGTCGAAGAATATCATCAACGTAACGTTGGCCCGTTAAGGTTCCACCCATCACAATTAAAGTGGACCGGCTATCATAGGCTATGGCCCCCAGACCATTACACGAGCTGTGCGGGCAGTGTGACGTAGAACAGTGTGTGGGGGAATTGTACCGCTCACCAGAGCGCCTCCACACCCGAACACGGTTATCATCTGACCCCATAACAAACCGGGATTCATCACTAAACACAACCTTTTGCCAATCTACATTCCACATTGATCTGGCTTGGCACCACTGTAGACGCAGTTGCCGATGTTCCGGTGTTAAAGGGAGTGCACGGAAAGGGCGCTTGGATTTAAGATTTGCTTCTGCAAGGTGTCTGGAAATTGTTTGTGGAACAATTGCTACGCCTACGTCAGCTCGTATCGTTGAACGAGTCACTGTGGGGTCCACAAGTGCTTGCCGCACGATCCTTCGATCCCTCTCTCCTCGTGGTCTTCCTGGTCGCTCCAGACCCGGTTTTCCGCGCGTGGGTACCTTCTCGTGTCCACTGCTCCCAACAATTTCTAACGGCACGCTCCGAACGATCCTCCTGACCAGCAACACGGTGCGTCGACCAGCCTGCAGTTTTCATCCCGATGATCAGGCTTCTCTCTCAAACTCGCTTAAGGAGTGTTGGAAAGCTAAAATCTTATTTTTTTGACAATTTGAGATTTTTACATTTTCAAATTGTATAGATTTAACCTTTTAAAAATACTTTACTTGAACCTCTAGGGTATTTAGAAGCCCTTAAAACGTATTTTTAAATAATCGTTGAATTTGGGCCACGCCCATTTTAATGGCGAAAATTGTAAACAAATTACTTTGTTTTTGCTTAATAGTGTAACGACTGATATGAAACAAAACATGTATCTTTTATTTTAAATTAAACCTTTTATTTTTTATTTCCCAGCCGATTAGAAGTCTCACTGTATACTTTAAAATCAATTTATCTCAAAATGTAAATTTTAATGTGCGATGTACCTTTTCTGAGAAACTACTGTTCACAGGTATGTAAATTTTTTATGAATTATTTGTAATGATGTCTAATATATACTAAAATGAGCTTTTTTTTAAAACACTCAAAAATTTAATTTTTACAAATTTTTTAAGTAAAAAATGGGTCAAATTTCGCAATGTTTGATAAAATATTTCATAATTTCTTAAAAAATTCAAAAAATTAGCTAAAAGCTCATTTTAGTATAATAAGAGAGATGTACTTTTAATAGTATGAAAATTTCAAGCATGTACATAAAACGGATTTTGAGAAAAGGTACATCGAAAACAGCCAATTTAACATTGTCAGTATAGAAAGAGAGAGGTTTCCAACACCCCCTTAACTGCGAGAAATGTCTTCAGCACGTTTACCTGGCATGTTTCGCTTACCAAAGTCTTCCTACAATCGGCGGATAATCGTCACGTTTATGAATCTTCGAATTTGCGCTGGCTTATATAGCACCCTCTTCCTGATTGCAGCGCCACCTCGGCGTGTATGAGCGCATGCGTATTGGCACAAAACTTGGAACATTTGCAGTTCATATTATGACGTACTTATTTGCAAAGTTTCGCGATTGTACTTAGCTTCCTTCTTGGGTCGCTATTTTCATTGTTCCTGAATGTATATTATTGAAGGGTGAAAGACGTTCCTCGTGTGAACCAGGGATCTCTTAAGGCATGGGCTAATTGGGCCCGTGGACAGGACCTCGACCTTGGAGGGGCCTCGTCCCATTCTTGACTCAACCTATGTAAGATCCTTATCAAATTTAATGGTTAAATATTATTCCCATACATTTCCTTAAAAAACTAAGAATTTCGAACTCAATATGCCAACTGGCGAGAGTTACTATTATGTGATGATCGTCATCCAAGTCTAGGCTTAGGCCTGCCTCCACCATTTAGTCGAAATCTGCAGTCGGTATAGCCTGTTTATTGCTAGGTTTGTGAGTTGTGATTCATGCACATTTATTTGTTTTTGTTTGTTTATTTGTTAGGGATTTTACGAGTATTTGACAATACATACTATACATTGTCTACTTTTAAGAGTTATAGGTGAGGCATACTTTTGCATAGGGGTCCAGGGCCTCAAGAAGTCTTAAAACGTCCCAGTGTACACCTGATAATTGGTGTAATATAGGTCCTTCAAAAGTAAAGTTGATGTGAATAATGTGTTTAAATCTGTTTATTTTAAATTTCTATCAATCTCAATCATTTTAATTCATTTTAGGTAATCTTAAGTCACCGAAAACTACTTACAGAAAATATGTACTAAAAATTTTATCTAATTTTTCTTGAGTGATGAAAATCATGTCAAACAATTATAAACACAATTTTAATAATTGAGATGTTTGTACACTGTTACTCACTAAAATTATTGCACCATGAAAACGTTGCGAAAATAATCTTCAAAATTTTCATGAAACATACAACATACTGGAATACATACATCATCTGCATTTCAGAGCATTTGAACAACTCAGATAGGATTACCGCTACCTGCAGTCTGTATAAAATTGGCAAGTCGTACAGAATGCCATAAGATGCATTCTCTAACATTCAAAAACACAAACTTGTTGCCCATATGCCATTGATGGATCATACAACTACGTCGCGGTACTTAAATCAGGAATGGAGTTCTTCAAGGTGACAAGTGTCACTACATATAGACAGGACAGTGCTGCGAGATCTGCAGCATCATGGATTATCCGAATGGTAATTATTAGATACCTTTAAGTACTGCAACAGTGGCAGACGCGGCAACTCTACAGTGGTGCGCTTAGTAAAAATCATATGATTTCAACGTCGTCTTTTCTGAGGACTACTGGTTCTACATAAGCATCATGACGAGCGTATCCTTGTAAGGATGGTACCGAGGAGAATGAATACTTCATCCCCCGTAAAACATCGTAGACATATGGCCTCAGCACTTGGAATATTGTTATGAGGTTCCATTGCATACAGATCTTGGTCTACTTTTGCTTACATAGCTCGTACTTTGGACTACATTTCTGATAGGGTCTGTGGTTGGCTTTCGATATTCGAAGATGACAGTGTTCAATAAGACAATGCACGATTGAATGTCACTTCGGCTCTCTCTTACTAACTATTCCTGAATATAAAAAAACTCCCGTATCTCCGTAAACTCCTGTCCAGTATGTTTTGTAAATGTGTCACTCATGAAGAACTAGTCATACATTTTACAGAAACTGGTATGGCACCACTTATTAGTCACTGCCAGGGGGCGCACACAAGGGGGGCTGGGACCCCCTCAAAGCCCTTGATATTTTTTCCGTTTGATTATTATTCTAAGTATATAGTACGTAAAATTTAATAAGTATTTGTTATTAATGATTAATTTTATTAATTAGTGCTAATTATTTATTCAATAATTAGTTTTTTACTGTGTTTTGTTCCCGAAAATCAACAAATTCAAAGGAGCATGATACAAGAATGGTGAACTTTCGACCCCGGAACCCCTCTTGAAAAATTCTTGTGTGCGCTGCTGGTCACTACCATTAAAAGACTATGATATATAGTTAAAGCTCATGAAGAGATGTATTTGTATCTGTCGTTCAAGCTTAGTTTGTTTTGATGTTTGGCCGGATTAATGCTGTTATAGCTGACAGAGGGGGAAGATCTGCGTTCTAAATTCTCCTGATTGAGGCACTTGTAAATTAAATCAATTCTCTCTCCTTGTATTATGATATAGCTATGTGCAATAAATAAGATTTTTCTATTTACTTCTTGAAGCAGTCTTTTAATGACCAGCAGTGTAAATTGTTACGGAATGAGATATTTTTCATTCTTGAAACATATAACCATCGATTTCATATTAGGTAAAAATTGAACCACCGTTGTCAAGCAGATTTAGCTTTTGGTATCACACGCCGTTACTTCGGCTATGGAAAAAACTATGTCCTCGATAACAATTCTTTTTAAATTTTATCAGCCTAGCAATCGATTTTCAATAGAAAGGAATAGTCTCTTAAAGAATGGGTGTTTCCTACACTCCTCACTTAACTGTAACTGAGTGCGTCATACTTTCCCGCCTTCCTACCCCAACGAAAACTTTTTGGAACCCCGTACCGGGACATTCTGTAAACTGAAACGCAACGGAAAGACGCAAGGTCTTGTCCGCATCTATCCGCAGCACCTTCAAAGGTGTAATTTTCATTTAACCGCATTATCACCTCTTTTAGTGTAAACTTTAACTGTAAATATTTATTTTCTTGTAATATAAACATAAGTACTATCTCCATCTCTGTGCTATTATTCGAACTCAACCAACGGCAACAATGGGCTTGGTTTAAAGATGAGAACCAAGGAGTTCTTTCCTCTTCTAACTGCTTTCTGGACTTTATGCGGTCTGTCAGAAACGTTTAATGTCGATTTCTTGACCATTTTTTTTATTGTTTTCAAATGAAGGAGGGATAAAATTTCTGTCTTATTTTGGAAATCAAAAAGATCCCTCTACTTAGAAAATTAACAGCATGTTTGCTGTTGGCATTATCTGCCAACACATGATGAACACTACAATTCTTGACAAAGGGGGACATAGCAGATAGTCACATCCTGAAGCCGTGCCGAAGCTTCTTCTCAGAGTGTGTTCTTGTGTTAAAAGTTAATAATTTGGTATAAAATTTTAATTTCTTAATGACATGTTTAACTGAAAAACGATATGTTAGTGACATCTTATGATCAGTTGAGTTGCTCTTTATGGTTCGTGATTTCTGGTTCAGTTTCTAATAGATAATGCCAGACCCTATTTTATTACCCTAATATTCGATTTTCTATATATTTTGCACCAAAATCTCCCCCAGCTACCAAAATCACAATGTTTTCCATCAATGGAACACTTATTGGTCAAAGTGGACTTTTAAATCTAGGTATTCAACGATCGAGGACTGTCCAGTAAGAAATCTACAGGGAAATGAAATTAGGGCTCTTTATCATTCGTTACTTAGCTATATGTATGCTGGAAATTTTATCCAGAACAGGGAGCATCAATTATTCACCAAATACATTCTATGTGTAACTGTTAGTCATTGACACATTTCTATGAGAAAAAGAAGCAATAATGTAACTATCTACGTTTGTATTTCATATATATCTAATTTTTATGCCTTTTAGAAGATAAATATGCCGGATTAGAACAGAGGTAACTCTGGGTATCGAATTCTGCACATTATGTACTCCCAAAACTCCTATAAATTGAATTAGAACTTCCTTTCATTTTATTGTATATGTACAATAAATAAAATTATTTCATTATACTTTTCTCCTGATGTAACATTTTTTATGTCTAGCAGTGTATATATGCATAATGATAATAATTATAATTAATTGCCAATATATAAACTCAAAGCGATTATATTGTTTTAAGAAACCAGGGGCGTAGCTACCGTTGTATCAACTATGCCAACATGTGCAAGCAAAAATTTATAAGAGGTTAAGCCCCCAAAAAAGGTTTCTCTAAAATTTTTGAGACAGGTCTCACTCAAGACTAGCTACGCCAGTGTAAGAAACCAAAGGAAATTTTGACATATTTTAATGTATCCGAACACGTTGAGAGAACTTTTTTAAAAATATCATATTTAAACATTATAAATGCTTTTTAAAAGGCATCAATACCAATAAATACTAATATTTCACTAACAATATTTTTTAAAAAATAACTAAATTTAACAAAAATCACAATTATACGTGAAATTTTAGCAATATTTTTGAAATTTTTTAAAACAATTAGAGGAAAAAGTAATAAATTTATATTAGTAAAGGTATTGCGAAAACAAATTATGGATGCATTTATCTAGAAAATGTAGTACAATTTTAATGTTTTACTAAAATTTGAAAATTTTAGAGCTTGAGTAAAAACAGTATAAGGAATGTGATATTCTTTATGAGATCATTATTTAAATAACAGGCCATAACTCAAACACTATTCATATAATAAGAAATATTTTAGAACACACAATCTCTAGAACATATTATAAATATCAGGTTCAAAAAGTTTTGTATAGAAGTACATTTATAACATCTTGAATTAACAGACTCGCTATGACAGATTTCGAACAATTTAAATGTCCACTTTCGATAGATTAAAGACCCACTTCCAGTTTTTCTCATTTTATAAAATTGATTGCAACTTGGCCTCTAGTAGCGTAGAAACAAAATAAAGCATATTTTGTGAGAAGTCAAAAGATATCTCTATTCCAATAAAGTAGAAAACAAAAACATACGTTTTGACCAAATTTGGTATTTTTAAGATATGCGCTTATGAATGGTGTGAAAAATATAAATCTAGTTCTCGCTATTAAGGTTGCAGTGATAAAATTTCAAGAATTTTAAATACAACGTCTACTTTCTTTTTCATTGAAAAGGAATTTTTAGGTAAGAAAATTCATAAATGGCTTAGAATAGTAGGTAGCTATAAGAGGAACAATATCGAAAGTAGAACGAAATGAAGAAAAAGTAAAAATATCTGGGAGTTTCCCAGAACACGAATACCTCTCTTTTCCATTGACATTTATTTCATTGTGTGTTATTGGCTTTAAGCAATTTTCCTGACTCTTCTTCAAGTGAAGAATTCAATGTATACAGATTTAATGATTTTACCGTACGCTTACGATGATATAAGATAACGATGTCATTATGAAACAGTGTTGGTCAATGGGGGGGGATATCAGACTGATTTACAACATCATTGATTAACTGATTTACAACATCACTGATTAACTGATTTACAGACTGATTTATAACATCACTGATTTACTGATCTACATATTGATTTACAACATCACTGATTTACTGATCTACATATTGATTTACAACATCACTGATTTACTGATCTACATATTGATTTACAACATCACTGATTAATTGATTTACAACATCACTGATTTACTGATCTACATTCTGATTTATAACATCACTGATTTACTGATCTACAGATTGATTTACAACGTCACTGATTTAGTGATCTACAGATTGATTTACAACAATATCAGCTTTCTTTTTTCCCCCATACCTTCATTGGTTGTTAATAAAAACAAGAATTCCACGTCTGGAAACAGACTTAGAATGAGTTATAAATAACAACATAAAGGGGGCCAAGAAAGAATTGAAATTTTTGAAACAAATACGGAAAATACGAAAATAAGTAAGAATCCAAACACAACCATCGAACTTAAATAAGGTTTCAGAGAACGTTCAATATTTTAACTTTCTCAAATCTATATTGCAATCTTTTTTTATCAATAATAATTTGTTCTTGTTACATATTGAGAAAATTATTTGATTGTCTTCATCCCTACTTATTTTTTGAGATATTCCTCGGGATCCTGCAATGGCAAGAGCTAACAATTGTCACTACAAAATCCTATCTAATTCACAAAGGTAGAGTTTGTTTATAGAAGACACCTTTTGTGACCCACAACAACAGCAATTTGTCGTGATATCCTGGTATCTACCAAATTGGAATTTCAATTTATTTTTTCATTTGTCCTTCCTTTAAAATGACAATCCTATTAAATTTAAAATTTAATATTAAATTTTGAGTAGCAAAAGATTGTTATAGCTTTTTTCAAACTAAATGATTTCCTTCAAGTACAATGAGATTAAGGAAGGCGTATATATTTGCCAATTAGAAGAGATGACTGTGAAGAGGACACATCATCACTATTTCTGGTACCTATCTTCTGGTTGACTAATGGAATATATTCGATAATCCAAATACATACTATTGATGAATCAGCAGATTTTAGAAAAAATGCGCCATGACGGATTGAGTCATGACCGAAAGTGATACCATCACTAATTTTGATATCTTCTTAAGGTATCCGACTACTCTGAAATCATAATTTTTTTCTAAAATTGACCAATTTTTTATGATTTTATTTTATAGATCATCTTATTAGCTTAATAAAAATACCAAGTATTTTATTTTCCATTCACTAGAAATAAAATTATAAGTGTTTTAGCAAAAGCAGATGCCATAACTTTACACAAGATGTCAAACTTTAAAATGCGTTTTACTCGAAATGGGTTTTTTTCGAAAAGCTCAAACGGGGACAGCGATTGCTCAAATTTTTTTAAAAATAATTTGTTGAAATTTGTTATGTAGGTTCTGTATACCATTATAAGTGTTTTGATTTTCAGATTTATCAATCACTGTTTTATTTCAAAATTTACAGTCCTTTATGTGAATATAATCACTGTTTTTTAAAGAAATTCCATATAGTCACTAAGATAAAGTGCTCTAGTTTCTGTAAAATCTAAAATATCTCTTATCCTGAAGGTCATTTCAAACATGAATAACAAAGTAACACATCACAATTTTGAGAATATTTTCGAAAAAGTTTTGTACAGAACGGGCCCCGTTTATGTAATTTTTTGTACATTTTCTCCAGTTTTTTCACATTTTAATAATAATAATTTTTTTTCTGCTTTCAATTTTAAGATTTTTTCCTTAAAATATACTAAATAAATCTAAAAATCACAAAAAATCCCCATATCTCCATTTTTTCAAAAAAAAAGTTGTCGCAAGTAGTCGGATACCTTAAGTAACAATGTGCTGCTATATATAAATCAGATAATAAAATCTAAATAAAAAGGCCTTACCTTCCACTGTAACTTAGTCATGAAACGCAAAATGAATCTAAACAACGGAATCATGACACTCGTCAGTAATCAAATGCACTTTCGTTTTAAATTAAGTTGCAAAGAGAGAGAGAGAAAGAAATTTTATATTCCTTTGCGCGCTCGATTTGTGTGAATATGTTGGGTGATTCGCTACCAGACTGTCAAACTTCCAGGGGTTCAGAGACAGAATCCCACAGGAATGCAGGGTCATAAATACCGTAGCTGCGAGCTTTGATATAAAGAAACAGAGAAAAAGAACAGAGACAGCAACACATTAATGGGGCGGAAACATTTATTAAAAGTTTGTACTACAATGTGTGTTCGAAATTACAACCAGAAGTCATCTTGTAGGCCTGACAGCATGGAATTCCTTACATTATGAAAGATTCCTCGAATGCAGTGGCGCACATAAGGGCGGGGGGTCTTGGGGTTCCGGATCCCCCCCAAAGCCCTTGGTTTTTTTTCCCGATTGATTATAATTCTAAGTATATAGTACGTAAAGTTTTATTAATTACGTGTAATTAATGATTAATTTTACTAATTAATGCTAATTATTTATTCAAAAATTTGTTTTTTACTGTGTTTTGTTCCCGAAAATCGACAAAATCCAAAGGAGCATGATACAAGAATGGTGAAATTTCGACCCCGAGCCCCCCTGAAAATTTCCTGTGTGCGCTACTGTCGAATGTCATGTGTTCTCCCGGCAACTTCAGATACTAAAGTGAATAGGTCTTCAACTGAAAGAACGGGCGTCTCGTACGCCAAACTCAGCGCCGCTGTCAGTTCTGGCAGACGACTACTATTCGTAATTTCGAGTGCCTGTTGTAATGCAAACTTTCAGTTAAAAATGTTTTCTGTTCCGTTATGTGTTCTGTTTCTGTACTTCTACTTTGATTTTTTGCACCATAGCTCGCAACTGCAGCATTTGCCACCCTACATTCCTATGTGATTCTGAGTCATCTCTGTACCTCCTATGCACCTTGCAGGTGTGAATGTCTGGTAGCCACTCACCCTGTATAAATAGGATTAAGGGAAGTCGGTAGGGCCTATACCGACAATGTTAAATTGAGCCATTTTAGGTACAAGTTTCTCAGAAACTGTTAAATATATAAACTTCAAATTTTGTCTGTATATTAATTAGGCTTTTTTATTTAAATACTGGTAATTATATTTAAAATATATTGTTTACTTTTTTCAAAAAAATTCATCGTAAAAGTATCACTTTGAAATTTTTGAAAACTGTCAAATTTTTTACGATAACTGCTTTTCAGCAAAATATTTCAGGAAAATCTCCAAAAAAATAAGCTTAGTATATAGAGTTACATATTATTTATGTGCAGTAAAAATTGCATGAGCACTCATTCTGTAGATTCTGAGAAAAATGTACCCGCAGTTTGAAAACAACCATTTTGAGATAATTGCATTTTTAGTGTAAAAAAGCACTTGATCACAAAAATAATGAATTACAACAAGTATTTGCCCTATTTTATTAAATATTAGCTTATTCTCTATTACTTTTAAGGCTTTTTAGTTTTTTCTCTCTCTTATGCTTAGATTTCTCAGAAAATACATTTATAGCATTTTTCACTTTTAAGCTATCGAGGTATTTTTTAGCATTTAATTATTTTACTCAAATTCTGCATCAATTTTTGAGGAATTTTCAGTTCTGATACATTACTTTCATCAAATTTTGACTATAAAGCATCATAAATACCATGTGAAAATGTGTCAATACATGAAAATATGGTTTTGGTAATACATGATTATACACTATTTCGAAAAGTTTCATTAGTGTTTTATATATTCACCTGTTAACACAATGTTTTACAGCAGCAGAATTAAAAATTTTCTTTAAATATTTGGTAAATGGTATTCAAAACAACAAAAACAGATGTCTTGATCATGAAATTTATGTATTTTTATATATGTAACAAGCTATGTGCAACGAAAAAAGGCATTGCATTTTTAGATATTTATAAACCTTTTACTAAAAAACTATTGAACACCAAAGCTTAAAAATTTGTATAAATACACAATACATATGAAATATATAGTAAAAATTTCCAGTTCATGCATACAGTAGAAGTATAGAAAAAGGAATACACAATTTATTAAAAATTGTCATTTTCTGTGTCACGACATATGTTCATTAGTGAAAAATGTCTGAGAAATATTTTTAAAATTTTACATAAAGAATAAAAACATACAATATATATGAAATATGTAGTAAAAATTTCCAGTTCATGCATACGGTAGATTTATAGAAAAAAAGAATACACAATTTAATAAAAATCGTCATTTTCTGTGTTTCGACATGTGTTCATTAGTGGAAAATGTCAAAGAAATATTTAAAAAAATTTTGCATAAAGAATAAGAACACACAACAATATATATGAAATATATAGTAAAAGTCTCCAATTCATGCATACAGTAGATTTAAAGAAAAAAGAACAGACTACTTGAAAAATATATTAATTAGAAAACACAGTAGCTTTTGTATAAATTTTTACCTCATCAAAAAGATCCTGTACTGTAGCCGGTTTTTACCTTATTTTTCTTAATATTATCTTCTTCTTTTATCTTTTCTAATTTTCTTCGAGCGTCCAGAAAAAGCATAAATTGCTTTCAGTAGTCTTTCCCTATCGAGAAGTTTCATGGCACTTACTGAAAATTCCCCTGGTTCTACGCCCATTTTTTGAAGCATTTTTAATTTCGATACATTACCATCATTAAAGGAACAAACAGCATCATAAACACCAAGTGAAAGTGTTTCAATCTGTACAAATGTTGCTTTGGGAACACGTGACCAAACGACATTATGAAAACTTTCATTCGGGTTTTGTGTTTTTCCATGCAAGCATTTTTTCAACAGATCAGGATGGGAAAGATCTCTAAATATAGGACGCATTGCTTCAACAACAGCGACCAGAAGACTGTTTTTATGTTTGTAAGACTTACCTGATGCTTCAGGCCTTTTTAAATCCACACCATGAATCTTCCCCGATGGGACAAAAACCATGTTGAGGATATTCATCAGTTGATAACTTATGCAGAAAAATGGCCCAGATAGCTTGCCGCATATTCTGAACACTGCTGTGATTTCTCCGAATAGATGATCCATAGTATGACTGCAAGTTATCAATTTCATGTTCAGTCAAACGATTTTTCCCACTTAAAAATTTACCGTCTGACAAGATTTGCCCTTTCAATTGAGCTTTTAATCGGCGTAATCTTTTTCCCATGCGCTTCATTACATGGCCAATACACTCCAATTTTTCAATTGGATATTCATTTCCATAAATGTTTTTCTTTTTTACCGCATCAAATGCTTTGCAATCCCCATCTCCTAAGTACGTAATATATCGGGCATTATGTAAAGATAATGACCATTGAAAAATTTTAGACGCACCTTGGATTTCCATCGCTCCACTAGATCCAACGTAGTTCCTTTTACAATCCTTTTCATGAAAAGGCAAGTTTTTACAAGCGCAATATTTCGAAAGAATATCAACATCTATCACCTTACCTGTATCAATGCTGGTCACAGTAACTACACCATTCAAGGATGTGTAACCACGCTTCTGCCATGTCCCATCTACAGCTACTGCTATATTTTTGTTACCTTCATTTTCACAAATAGCTTCCTTCGCAGCATTTTTGAATTGAATCCTCATAAACAAGTTTAGCAGCATTTAAAATTCGCTTACCGTAAGGAGAAAACCTTGTAGGTGGTTGCGGAAGATTCATTACGCCGCAGAACATTCTCCCTGCTTCTGCACCTTTTCCAATTGAACGCATAGCATACACAAACCTGGTATTTATTGTAGCAATTTGTGTTCCTTCATGAAAATTTGAAGAAGAGAATTCTATACGATATGGACAAGCAAAACATTTCAGGACAAACGTAATAGCCAGTCCAGACTTACCTTTTAAAAAACTTGCATGTCTAAACCACTGTTGCACATTTTACAGTGAACTTCATTCTTGAAAACAAAAGCAAGAATATTCAAATTCATGATTGCATTTAAAATACTTACGCTATCACCAAAAGAAGAAAAACTCTCATTTAAATCGGGAATTTTCTTTTCTTTTGCACATGACTGCTTTGAATCATGTGCATGTTCAGCTTGAGCATTTAATTTACAATCAGTGGTACTTACTTTGCTATTAATAGTATTCTTACGTGGATAATACTTACCTTTGCGTTTCTTGAAAACTTTTTGCAATCTTTGCATTTCAAAATTTCAGAAATTTTAAGTATCGATAAACGACAAGTGCTCAATCAAAACGTGTTCGAAAGCGCCAAAAATAGGTAAACAACCCTAACAGTTACACTTGCAGTTATTCTACAGTTAATTTCGTGGGAATAAATAAAACAGATAATGCTTTTGCAAGAGCATCCCAGTTTTAAAGGCCAATATGTTTACATTTCTATCTGTCAAAGTAGGCGTGGCAAATCAGTTGATTATTTTTAAAAACATTTTAAAATACTTCTAATTCAAAAATTGACTAGTATGTTATATCATTGGAAAGGGCTTAATTTGGAGATTTGAGAAATATCAAAATCTCAAAATCGATTTCTGGAAGGTGTTTACCATACCGACTGTCCTTAATTTTAAACCTGTAAATTCTCTAAAAAGCTCGCGTATAATTGATTAACATAGATCAGGGGTCGGGAAACAGCGGCTCGCGAGCTGCATGCAGCTTTTTGCATTGACGGCTGTTGCTCTTCAGACTACTGCCACTATGTATTAATTAAAAAATATCTGTCTATTAAAAAAATCATTGCTTTCCTTTACCTTTTTATTTTATAGTTATCTATTGAAAAAGTTATCTGTGTTATCATGTACATTAAATATTTGATTGGCTTAAAGCAGTTGCTTCTATATTAAATTGTTTTCCAGTAACACAGTTGAATGAGGATCAGTAAAAATTTTAGAGTTAGCCCTAAAGCGATAAAGTCCAATGTATTGGAAAGAAATGGCAACATGGGAAGACACTCCTCTTATTGTTTATTTGCTTGTCTACATAAGTTGGAGAGCCTACATAATGGACAAGAAATATACATAAACTTCCAACAAAAGTGACAAAAATGTATTCCGCATTTCATGACTTGCTTAAGGATTAATAAAAAGAGTGTTGGAATGGGATTTTTGATACAAAAGCAACAAATGATTTTTATATGAAAAATCAATATCAATTATTAGGTTTAACTCCAGGATAAAGTCCGCACAGTATAACTGGTATGGAAATTTTTCCACTAATTTTTGGGAGTTGAATTCTCAACATCATGTGGTATTTTAACAATTGTTACTTTTGAATAAAAAACCGCATAAAAAAGAATATCTTCGATAGTGTTGAAAAGAATGGAAAATATTATTTTGTGAAAAACTTATTATATATTTAAAAAAAATATTAATTGGATCATGACAGTCTTGATTGCACCCACTACTGCAGTGATTCCCTCCCCAGGTTCGTGGACCGGTGCTCGTCCGTGGATCAAATAGAATCGGGCAGTACACTTAAGTACACGTTATATTTCATGTTAGATCACTTTATATTCATTTTTTGGTGTAACTGTATTTTATTCAGAAGGAATGTTTGAATAGAATTAAATTAAATTTATTAAATCAAAACAATCTAAAATATAAACAATCAACGTCCCCTCCTTCTCATAGGGCTGCGGTAAAATTATCAAATGTTGACCGGTCCGTGGTGATATAAAACAGTGTTCTGCAACCTTTTTATCGCCACGGACCGGTCAACGTTGGATAATTTTACCGCGGCCCGCTGAGGGGGAGGACGTTGATTGTATATATTTTAGATTGTTTTGTTTTAATAGTTTTATTTTAATTGAATTTAAATGTGCCTTCAGAATAAAATATAGCTAAACCAAAAATGAATATAAAGTGATTTAACAAGGAATATAAAATGATTTTCATAAAAAAGTAGCTCAATCCCAAGAAAAATATGCCGCAGTAAATAAAATGGATTTAATTTAATGTTTTTTTGCGGACCATTAGTATTAGATCCGCGGACCGGGGGTGGCGGAACACTGATATAAAGGACAACTTTGCGCTACTGTATGCACTCCTCCTGTGCATGCGTCTACCAATAAATGGCTCTTTGATACTTCAGTTATAATTATACTTCAACTTGGTTCTTCTCTTTTGAAAATTTTCCGTCAAGACTTAGATGATGCCACTTTTAAATTTACAATAATATAATAAGTATTAAAAACGAAATTTGCGGCAACAAATATACATTTTTACAGAACGTTCAATGACCCACGAAATATTCTTCTTATCAAATACATTGTTTCCTGAAGTACATCCCTTTTTCAAAAAAATTCTAATAATAGATACATTTCTATGCTAAACGTCAAGTTCACAGTAACAGTATATTAACTATATTAATA
The DNA here is from genome assembly GCA_019973935.1 of Trichonephila clavipes. Classification (NCBI taxonomy): domain Eukaryota; kingdom Metazoa; phylum Arthropoda; class Arachnida; order Araneae; family Nephilidae; genus Trichonephila; species Trichonephila clavipes. The sequence continues at coordinate 69,695 of BMAU01016558.1, forward strand.
TAATGTATTAATATACTATACTAACTATAGTAATAACTATATTAATATACTCTGAGAACAAATATCTACATAGAATAGTTTAATTTCAAAAGAAAAGAGCAAGAACGTTTGTTTTTTTTAGTACAAAACTTCGTAAATGGAAACCGTTTCATGAAAATAAAAATAACTAATCAGATCTTTCGATAACTGATAAGTTTATTATCTGTCAGTATTGTACTATCAGCCCGCTGTATAAATTAAAACTATCAATGTTTTCTCTCCTTTATTAGTCCAGAATTACTCTCTCTGACGTAAATACATACCACTGGGAGGAGGTTGAAATATTACTTCCTAAAAGCTCTCATAATACCTTCCAGTGCCTTCTACAGCAATACTGGATACTGTCAAGAGGCACATAAGCCATTTATTTCATGTAAACGTCCAGCTTTGCCGTTCCGATACAATGCACGCATTCATCGCTTTTCACCCCGCTGCCTTTGTGTGTAGAGGTGTTTCACTATTATTATTAACACTCCCATACCGCTTAAAACGGCCATCTTTGTTGTATTTACACCAAAAAACTATCGATCATTTTTAGAATAACTACATTCTCATTTGTCCTCACCTTGGTGGATAACAAATGGATATTATGTTGCTTTGAATAGCCTAGGCGTGAGTAAAAAGATTTTAAAGTGGGAAAATATTTAGGGTTGACAGTTGCTTTTAAAGTATGTATGGTTATTAATCAGGGTGTATTATATATTTTTCAAGAACTGCAAATTTTTAGAAATCCGTTATTTTTTTTTTAATGGGAAACGAATGTGGCATAGGATACAGGCGATTTATCTATTATAAAAAGGAAAGGTGTAACCTGGGATCATGTTATACAATGCAACTTAATTAAGAAGTTGATATAAGCGTTACTATTAAGAATATTCAACTTTCCGTATTTACAAACTTATAGATTGCGGTCTTTATTTATTTATTTTTTTTGATGTTATGCTTTTCTACAACATATTTCTGAGGTATATATTACATATATTTTAAATAACAAATTAAATTATCTAAGCATCAGTTTTTATATTTGATTTGTCCATTCAGCCTTGTGTCTGTCAAGAATTTAGTGGCCTCGGTACAGGACCGTTTTTAACCGCCCCGGTGCCCTAGGCTCTTCAAATTGTTGCACCCCCTCCCCCTCCTTCAGTTCTTATCTTGCCAGTTTTGGTTCGGGAGGGATTTTCTCCTAATTCTCTGACTCTTTTCCTTTTCTTTGTCTTCTTAACGGAGAGTCCTTCCATTATCCACCACCTATGAACCCGCCATGTCCCGGACCGGCAAACATCAGCCGTAAGGAAAGAGTGATATGGTTTGGTCACTTTTGTTCATTCCTTACCTCTTAGCATCATGGACCCTCCACCTCCCACTAGCCTTTTGTAAATAAATACAGTAAATTAATACAATCGTATGGGAATATACATTATTGTATGAACTTATTATCAACTTTTTAACTTTTCACGATATACTCGCCCCCCTCCAAGTAGAGTTATCACACCCTTCTAGGGGGGCGAGCCCCACAGTTTGAGAAGTGCTGCTATAGAGATTTTATTTCAAGTTTTGAGAAAAATTTAATAACCGTATACATCAGTGTTTCTCAAAATGTGGGGCGCGCCTCCTGGGGAGCGTGATAACGTTACGAGGGGGGCGCGAGTATATCGAAAGTAAAAGATTTAAAAAATAATTAATTTACTGGAATAAATTAAAACAAAATACTTTCAGACATAATAAAAAATGCCCTTTTACTCTGATATAATTTATAGGCTTGCGCGATATTAAGTCATCAAAAATAAAAACTTCTTCAATGCCTAATTAGCTATCTTTGAACCTATAACCAAATAAAAAAAACTTTTATTTGATTTGCTGTAATCCCATGATGAGAGACTTTTTTTTTACTACGCCTTCTTTTTAAACCTAACATACCACTCAGAGAAAAAACAGACCCTAGACTCAGAATCGAAAAAAATTAGGAACATAAAAAATTCATCACTGTCATTATTTTTGAAATACAGCGCATTATAGCTGTAATCTGTTTGACTTTCTAAGTTATTGGTACAGGTAGTTATGACCCCTCACTTATGTGTTTGTTTCTCATTTAGGAAAGTTGTAAGTAATATTTTTCCCTGTCCCATTCCATGCAAAAGAGTTTTATGATATTTGGAAAACCATAGAGAGCACACACTTTGAAGGATTACTTGGCCAAGATTTATTTTTAAGAGTATTATTCTCAAACATATAAAGCATAACGAAAAAGGTGTTTTACACAATTTTTTTAACACTAAAATACATATTATCATAATGAATATACTTTTTAACCGGAAGTAGTCGCGCGGGACACACAGATTACGAAATCGTTAATTCTGGCAAAACTGTTTACTTGTTACCAAAGAAAAGTTGAAAAGTCCTTGAAAGTAGGTAAGTAAATTTTCTCTTAATTAAATTATTCACTGGAATCATGATTTGTATCGTGTACAATAAAATAATTATAAAAAGAAAAGGATTGGGGTTACTCAATAACCCCGCTCGACCGTATCGAGTGCGTGCCTGCTCCCGGGTTAAAACATGTTGAAGTCTTTTCGCCTTAAATATTAAAAATAATACAATTATTCTTCATCGGAATTTTATATTATTGTTCATTATTTAACATCAATTGTAAATGCTAATTCTGTGAGGCTTAAAATTACAATTTGCTTAAAACTAATTATAATTAGAGCAACACCATTTTAAAAAAATCATTTTAAATTTTTGTAAACATTGTCGAGCATTTGGCTTTACTCTCCTTACAATTTAGTTATTATATCAATAATGTTATATTTTCTTATAAATGAACTCGTGCAAAGAGCGGGCTCTTCAGCCGGTATACTTTTAATGTATCAGTGCTGCACAGAGTATTTTATAACTAATTAATTAATACTAAATTAAGAACAAGTTTAATAAGTATTAAAGACTTCCATGGGCTTGTCTTGCAAAGCAAAGTTTTTATAAGGAATGCTTATGATTAGAAATTGACCCTCTGAGTTCTTTTTCTATATTTAGCAGATACCTATATTTTGTCTTCTAAGCAGCCACCGCATTTTGCAATATGTTCAATTTAAAAATTAGAGGAAGGAAAAATAACATAATAATTATCCTATTATTTTATTTATTTATTTATTTTTGTTTACAAGTAGTATACAAAATTTAATACTTATGTTACTAATTTGTATGGTTTATAATTAAGATCGCCTATTGTAGCTTTGGCGTCATTGCATTCAGTGCATTATTAATGTAAAAGGGGGGTGCGATAAAAATTGTGATCAAAAAGGGGGGCGCCAGTATTGAAAATTTGAGAAACACTAGTATACATGAAACAAAATATGATTTGGGAAGAAAAACCAAGCGTTTTACATAATAATTTGGCCGATAGCGAAACGAAGATTTGATAATTTAGATATAAAAATGAAAGATAATAATTGGGTACACTAGGTGGTTGTACGTTCTCTTTAATTTTTTCTCCCTCCAACTTTTTGCGCCCCCAAATCTGTTGCGCCCTAGGCATGTGCCTAGCGTGCCTAAGCTGAAAAGCGGGCCTGCCTCGGTAGTCTAATGGTTACGATCACGAACTCGTAGCTGGTGTGACGCGGGATAGAGTCTTGGTGCCGCTGGAGATCCAACGAGTAGAGGGCTGATGCACGTTAAATCTGTCGAGCTTAAAGTCCTACCGTCAGCATGATGCAGAAATGTGGTGGGGAAAGCAGGGACGTCTTGAGGCATGGGCCAACTTGGCCCTAGCCTAGGGCTTCACCTGAAGTGGGGGCCTTGTTTCATTCTCGACTTCGTCTTAATAAAATCATGTGTGATCCGCATAATTTCAATGGTCAAATATTATTTCCGTACATATTCTTCAAAAAACTGGGAATTTTAAACTGCATGTCAATTAGCAAAAGTGGTAAGATTGCGTTATTATGCGATGACCGTTATCCATGTCTAGGCCTAATACCATAAACAATCATGCAATTCATTTAGTCGAAATGCAGCCACCGGTCGAGCCGGTTTGTGAGTAGGTTTTTGAAATTGTGATTCGTGCACATTTATTTGTATAAAATTGCCATTTGAACAAGTATGACGATGCATACTATGTACTGTCTACTTTTAAAGAACTCAGGTAGGGCTTAATTTTGGATAAGGACACAGGGCCTCGAAAATTCTTAAGATTTCTCCGGCCCTATGGCCTCAAAGAGTCTTAAGACGTCCCTGGAGAAAGGGGCCAGCCCAGGTGTTGTCCACGCCCCTTGACCGAGGCTCAAAATTACGAAGTCCATCGCCAATAGCCTTCATGTGTCTTTTGAGAGTGTTGCGTTAATATTATTCTCACGCTACCAAGGCTTAATTTTTAGCTGTTATGCATGTTTTATTGTTTTATTAATACAGTTGTATATAATGGATTCAAATTTTTAGTTTCTTTCAATATTTTATTCTATTTTAAAGTTTTCGGTTAGAAAAATTTATTTGAATAACGTTTGTGTTTTTATTTTCCTCCTCATAAGCTTTATTTTATGAGGCATACAAGAAATGTACGATTCTCTCGACTGAATCCAAAAATTTCATTGTATATTCAATTAAAAAAATAACTTAAACTAGTTATACATTTGCCTAAAATAATTTCAGAGAACTAATACGGACCAGTAGCGCACACAGGGATTTTTCTAGGGGGCGGGTCCAGGATTGAAAGTCAATCATTCTCGTATCATGCTCCAATGTACCGCCCAACCTATTCTTTTGATTTAGTAGATTTTGGGGAACAAAAAAAATTAATTATTGAATAAATAATTAGCATTAATTGATAAAATTAATTATTAAAAACAAATAATTAATTAAATTTTACGTAATATAAACATAGTATTATAACCAATCGAAAAAAAATCAAGGGCTATGGAGGAGTGTCTGGACCCTTAGGACACTCCCTTTGTGTGCGCCATTGATACGGACTTATTAGATTGATTGAATTTTAACGTCGCACTGTTCAGCTACACGAGGGCTTTTGGCGACGGACCACGTAATTTTGAACCATGGTCAAGTGACGTGGACGACACCTGAGCTGGCACCCCCTCTCCTAACTACCACACCACACCAATGGGAGGATCAGCCCTCGACAGATTTAACGTGCATCGCTGCCCTACACGGCGGGTCTTCAGTGGTACTGGGTTCGAACTCGTGACAAGGCAAGCCACGATCCGATACCTATACCACTCGGCTACCGCTGCCACACGGACTTATTAGAAGCAAACAGGTTGAAGATGGTAAATGAAAAAAATGAAAACGAGTGTGTTCCGAACAAAATTCACGGGAATCATCTTTGATACAGAAGAGGATAGAGCAATTAACAGTTTTCTAATACCTCCTAAGAATGAAAGCGTTAAAACATTCCATCTTTGTCGTAAAATATTCAGAAAATATTTAGCAGTAAAAGTTGTAAATTTTTTTTTTTTAGTTTTTGAAAGTCGTTGTTAGTATGCATGCGTCATTTGAATAATTGGACGAAGTAATGGTAAATCGAGGAAGTTTATGAAAAATATTTCTGCTTCGTAATCAAATAAAATTAATAGATAATTTAGAATACAATTGAAATAAAAGAATCAACTGTAATTTTGAGTGTTATAAAAAAAGCAGAAAGGTTAATTTGTATTTTATTTTTTCGTTCATTAAATATTCGTTTTGTTTGCTTAGTTTCTGCTTACTCATCTTTCATATTCGTACTCTTCCATGCACATTCAAGATATAACCAACGATTATTGCTAGTAGAAAAACTGATTTTGAAAAAGTGGAATGTTGGATGAAACCTAAAAATAAGTCTCGTCTTTGTTTGTAAAAGAAATTAACATGCTCTGAGACCATAATGCATTTGTTTAACATAATTTTAATAAAAATCAATGACTTTAAAATTCACAGCACGCGAATGATTGAACTTCAAAACCAATCTAACTTATTGAAAAGAAAAAGGATTTTTTTTAAAGTAAATGAATATTCCATTGATACAAAATTATTTGATTATGCATGATGAAGCATTAAGGTATAAAGTTTGATTTTATGTAAAGAAAAAAAGACCTTTTGATCAGCAGTTGTAAATAATATAGGAAAACGCAATTGATCATGGTACCTTCAGAAAATGCAAATAAATTTCAATAACTTTAACACTAAAATTTTTTGTGATAATGAACAAGTTTCTTTTCTTGATTCTGTTAATTTATGTATTATTACTCTCTAGATATTAAAAATAACAATGTATTGTTAAATGAGAGATAATGTCTGAGAAATAAAGTGAAAGAAAAAGGCATAATAACACATAGCATATAATAAATACAAAGGCAAAACAAAGTCATTGCTATAAAATATGCGACATTTAAATGTCATATTTGGTTCCCGTTTTTATTAATTTATGCATAAGCTATTACATACTACTGGTACCAGCAGCATAAAGATCAATTTGATACAGGGACTTCCAACTTTTTCTAGGACAAAAAATAGTAACAAATAAGGTAATATTTCTGAAGAAAAACTAAAAAGGTGTTTCGAATGCGAAAAGTATTTAAAAAACAAAGATTTATTCATACTTATAACGTGGGGGTGGGCTCGATTACGTAAAAAAATTCAGCCTTTGTCTCCTTCTCTTTAATTTTCAGTTTCGGGATAATTTCGTAAAACTTCAAACAGTAAAAAGAAATTCTAGGACTTTAAAGACATTCTAAAGAGAAACGAAAAACAGGAATCATCAATGGGTCACTGAAATACGCACTACTGATTAAAAAATTAATATTATTACAACATCTCAAAGAAAAAATTCTTTATTGGTATAACAGAACTTGAAATCTAACTCGATATTTTAGTTTGTTTAGATTGTCAGTATATCGATTAGAACAATAGAGAAAAATAAAGTAATCAATGGGAATCAGTGGCGCACACAAGGAGGGGGGAGGGACCGGAGCCCCCCAAAACCCATGATTTTTTTTCCGATTGATTATAATTCTAAGTATATATAGTACGTAAAATTTAATTTATAACTTGTTATTAATGATTAATTTTATTAATTAATGCTAATTATTTATTCAATAATTAGTTTTTTACTGTGTTTTGTTCCAGAAAATCGACAAAATCAAAAGGAGTATGATACAAGAATGGTGAACTTCCGACACCCCCCCCTTGAGAAATTCCTGTGTGCGCTACTGATGGGAATGCCTACATTTTATTTTAAGAAATAATGCTCCTACTTTAGAAGCAATAGAACATACTATTTTCTTCTTTTTTTTTCAATACTAGAATAACAGTTACAACTTTCGTAGAATTTTTTTATCCATCGGTTTTCAACATTGATTTTTTCATCTAATAGGCTGAATGGAAAACATTTCAATCTAGCATTGTTTAAGTTTTTTAAAAAAATAACATTAGGTAAAAAGACTCCTTCTAGGATATATAGCTTAGAAACTTTCTAGGTAGACATAAATACCTGAGAAAATAATTGTGAAAAATATTTATCCACATAATATATATATTAATTAGATTTTTCTGAAAATGGAAAAAACTATTATAAATTAATAATTTTCATAGGTATTTTAAACGGATATTTTCAATATGTTCCTTAAAATAAATCTCTAAGTAATTCCTCAGTTGTTTCTTTTAATATCATTTTTTCCTTTTTATAAACTTATTTTAGTATTATCATTGTCATAAATACCTTTAAAGCATCGACTATTTTTAAAAATGTCACATATTCTAGTAATGCACGTATGTCGTTTCAAAAATATTCTTCTTAATTGCAATTTACAAGATATAAAGCCATTAAATTAGTGTGAATAATAACATTGATAACAATAACGTTTACTGAACTTTTTATGCTTATGCATCATTAATTTGAAACAAAAATCCATATGACTTTCTCAGTTAATTATATTTATAAATTCAGCGTTCCCACTTTTTAAAAAGCAACCTATTCATTTGAATTTTTAATCTTTTTACTGCCCTTAGAAGATCATGTTTAGCTGTATTTTATTGTACTAAACCATCTACGTGTATCAGTGGCGCACACAAGGGGGGGGCTGGGGGTCCGAACCCCCCAAACCCCTTTATTTTTTTCTGATTGATTATAATTCCAAGTATGTAGTATGTAAAATTTAATTAAGTATTTTTTATTAATGATTAATTTTATTAATTAATGCTAATTACTTATTCAATAATTAGTTTTTTACTGTGTTTTGTTCCCGAAAATCGACAAAATCAAAAGGATCATGATACAAGAATGGTGAACTTTCGACCCCGGACACCCCCCTTGAAAAATTCCTGTGTGCGCTACTGACGTGTATATATATAAAATTAGTATGAATTATTAACTTGAAAACTACTTCTAGATAGGAAAAATATGTATATGGGAGACAACAAGGGGTCCAAGACATTTGTCTTTCTTCAGATTTATTTAAACTTAACAAAAATTAATTAAAAAAAAGGTAGCTATTCTACAATTGGATTTCCATGATGTGACGACGGGAATGCCTGCTCGCGTACCTCAGTCTCTTTCTCCGCTTTTTTCTCAATGGTCAAAGTTTTTGTTTCACTTTGGATCAGCTGCGCCTGAGCGCGAAGACTGCGTGCTTGGTTTCGTTGAGAGATTCAATTGGATGACGACTCCACAACCGATTCCACAACGGCCAACCTGACCGTACGCTGTCCGCAGCGGTACTTATTTCTCTTTTTTTTCCCATGGAGACCAGAGGAGAATCTGAAACATACAAAAAAGACGGAACAGACAAGGACTATACAACAAATACACAAAGATTTAACATATCATAATTTTTCTGAACTAGACAGTTTCTCCCCACATCTTCATGTGGTCTGCTGCTGTGGATGTAGTATTGGCTCAATATCATTCAACGATATTGGAGGTTCTGGAAGAACAGAGAGAACAATTTCCCCATCATGTGAAGGCACCTCTTCGACATCCGGAAGGTTCAACAGGGAAACATTGTGTTTCACAGGCATGGCATGATTCTGAGATGACGATAGTACGGTAGGAAAACCAGAGTTGGTAACCACAACGGTGTTGTAGGTTTCTAATACAGAGGACGACGTCGACGGAAAGTTATGCTGCTTCTCAGTTTCTGACATGCTACTCTCTCGGGCCCAAACCCGTTGATTTGCGGAATGTGTTTCTGATGAATGGAATCATTTATTTTGCTATCTTGGTCTTTATCAGTTCCATGAGGCATAAGAACGCCCTTTTTATTAAGCTCTTCTTTGGTTGAACGCATCGATATTTTCCTCTCTAGAGTTCTGGACGTCTGTTCAAAACGATCGCTCTTTTCTTCCGTTTCAACTTCCAGGGCTTGAAGAGCCTCCGGAGCATCGCGAACCGACTATGTTTACTCTCCATAGGTGAAGGGGTGGGCGACCGGGAGTTGGAGCCCACGGAACTCGTTTTCATGGCACCATTGACTTTTCACACAATACTATAGGTGAACAATAATCAGAACAACTTTCTCTTATAATACCCTGTTGTAACCAATCATCAATTTGATCGTTTACCTGTAATTTCTCAGAACAAGATAAAATGTCTGGCTCTCTGACACACACACACACAGGAATATCATCTTTCAATATAATACTCATTTTTAACTTAGTACTCTTAATTTTATTAGGTTTATAATTCTTAATTAGATAACTCAAATCATTTCTAGTATTAAAGTTTTTAACATGTGACAAATCATAACTAGAGTTTTCTATCACATTTGAAACAGAAAAAAAATAGAAAAAGCACCTAAAGAGGATTCACTTTCATTCAATAAAACATGCTCTTTGCGTGGCTTATTTTCTTTATTTCAGTATATACACTGGGATGTATAATAAATTCTTTGGTCAAGGTCGGTGATATTGCCGTTCCAACACTTAAACTGGAAGAGTGCTGAGTAAGAGAAATATTTATTGGTGTAAATTCTACCATACGCTCCTCGTTAAAACGTGAGCTTAATGTTATTATTTCTTCGGAAGGTTTGTTCACTCTAATTAGTGAGGAATTTAGAACTGGGATCTGGCAACCTGAATCAATCAAGGCTGTTACGGGCTGATTTCCTACAAAAATGTTTACGTATTGGAGCTGTTGTGCGAACTCATCGCTTTTTTGTTTTTCGCACTTGACTTTCAAACTATTCGCGTTTTTTCTATTATGGATGTGGCCGTTAGATTCTTTAGGCTTAAAACGCTGCTCACAATTTCTTGCGTAATGAGATGAATCACCGCATATGTAGCAATTTTTATTTTGTCTTTCAAGATATTGGGGATAGCTATCTTTAATCTTTGGTTTATAGTTTCGTGGTATATTTTTAAAGGGGTATTCGGTATATCCACAAGCAATAGGAGTTTCCTGACGTGATCCGCTTCTAGATGAAATATAAATATCGCACTCTTTAGCTAAATCAATAGGCCTGAACCAATCTTCCACTTCTCGAAAGCCAATATGAGTTGCGGTTTCCTTATTTAAAGTTTCAAATAATTTATCAGAAATTAAAAGATCACATAGAGATTCAAAGGAATTAACTTTACGAACAATAATATTGGAAGTTTGCCGTCAATCTTGCAGCAAATTGGATGTATGTCTCGCCTGATGATTTTACAGCATTTTTAAATGAGTTTAAACACTCGCAAGGGGTTACTTAGAATTCTCTGAGTACTATAGATTTTAGTTTTTCATAGTCATTTAATTCCTCCTTTTTAATATACAATAAGACATTATGAGCTCTTTTGCCCAGAAGATTTATTAAAATTTCAGATTTATATTCGTTATTTATTTTCTTGGTTAAAAATGCGCTCTAATGATTGGAAGAACAGATTAAAATTTTCAGATCTGGTGGGAACAGGAATCGATAAAGTTTTAATGCTTTTGATCATATTTTCTATGTTTGTTTCGAACTGTTTCTCTTCGACTTTAGCTGCTGGATTTAAACTTAATGCTTTATTTTTAGCCGTTTGAAGTTCGACTTCTTTTTCTAACTGTGCTAACTGTAGTTTTGCGAGCTCAATTTTCTGTTTTTCTAAAGTTGCCTCTCTTTCGTTTCGCGATACCCTCTCATCTATACAGTTTTTAATTAAAGTTTTAACGAAATCTGCATCACTCTCAAATGTACTACTCTTCTCAATTTTAGTCTTTAGTTTAGCTATGGTGTCCGTACTCTCCACAGTACCGTCTAGATCCTTAACAACTCTTATGAGATTCTCTTTAAGGGCGTTTTTATACATTTTAGAAAAATTATGGAAAATATCCTACCTTTTTTCTAGCTCCCTTGTTGCTCGCACGTACGATGTATCCAATAATTGAAGAAATACACTGATTCACCTCTACGCAGATGAACACAGATTCCACAACCTCTTCGCAGGTTATATTGTTAGACGAAAAATAATTCTTGAAATTGTTAAAATTACAATAAATAGTTCCGGCCTCTACACAGGCGGAATATTCACGCTAGGTTCGAATGAAAAATTCAACCTCTACACAGGTTGAGCGAAGCTTCAAAAAATGGCGGCGCGTCTCCTCCACGGACGCTTTGTTCACGCGTATCAAACTTTGATTAAAATCAAAATTTTATTTATCCCGGCCGAGCCCCCATAATTTGTGGGAGACAACAAGGGGTCCAAGACATTTGTCTTTCTTCAGATTTATTTAAACTTAACAAAAATTAATTACAAAAAAGGTAGCTATTCTACAATTGGATTTCCATGATGTGACGACGGGAACGCCTGCTCGCGTACCTCAGTCTCTTTCTCCGCTTTTTTCTCAATGGTCCAAGTTTTTGTTTCACTTTGGATCAGCTGCGCCTGCGCGCGAAGACTGCGTGCTTGGTTTCGTTGAGAGATTCAATTGGATGACGACTCCACAACCAATTTCACATGTATGATGTTTTTTTATTAATTATTTTTCAAATGGACTCTTAAGATCTTGAAGCCAAACATAATCTATTAAGCTGGAATTATTTTTACGTGTATACTTACCACAATGTAAACATGTTTGATTTTTTTCTTTGTACTAAATGGGTTCTTTTAACTATGCTGAAGAAAAATTTTTAACAACAAATTGCCTTTCAAACATAAAAAAGAGCAATACTTTATTTAAAATCATGTAAAGAGTGTTTTTTTCCAGGTATAGAAGTTTAAGTTGGCATTACTTTCCAAGATGGCGACTGATTTAACAGCTGTCAAGTGATTTATTCTCAGTTTGTGGTTTGGCAATTCATCAAAACGATCATCAAGCAAGGCGTAGATTCGTCGAATGGGCCCAAAATGAGATTGCCGTTTTTCCCAATTTTCATAAGCGAATTTTGTTTAGCGATGAAGCACACTTCTGGTTGAATGGCTACGTCAACAAACAAAACTGCCGCATTTGAGTGAAGCTAATCCACAAGTGTATATCGAAACACCGTTACATCCAGAAAAACTGACTGTTTGGTGCGCTTTATGGGCTGGTGGAATCCTTCTTCAAAAACGATGAAGGCCACAACGTTACAGTCAATGGTGATCGGTATAGAGCCATGATTACTAACTTTTTCATTCCTGAATTGAACAATCATGATGTCCAGGAGCTGTGGTTCCAACAAGACGGTGCAACATGTCACACAGCTCGTGCTACAATCGATTTATTGAAAGACACGTTTGGTGACCGCCTAATTTGTTTTGGACCTGTGAATTGGCCTCCATGATCTTGTGATTTAACACCACTAGACTATTTTCTGTGGGGGCTATGTAAAGTCATTGGTCTATGCGGATAAGCCACAAACGCTTGACCATTTGGAAGAAAACATTCGCCGTGTTATTGCCGATATACGGCCACAAATGTTGGAAAAAATCATCGAAAATTGGACGTCCAGATTGGACTACATCCGAGCCAGCCATGGCAGTCCTATGCCAGAAAACATATTTAAAATGTAATGCCACAAGATTATCTTTCGAATAAAAAAAAATTCATGTCAATCGAATAATACATCGTTGTTTTATTGCAATTTAAAGTTATATACCTCTAAAAAAACACCCTTTATAACTATAAATATTCTTATCAGTTTGCTTTTAAAAATGCTTAAAAAAGCTTTGATTTTAAAAAAAGAAATGTATATAATTATTTCAATAGTTTTAAAGGAATATTTTTAAACTACATTAAAAATAATGGAGACATTAAATTAAAAATTTGTAATTTAACCCGTACATTAAATTAGAAACCGCACTTTGATAGGGATGTTCGTAAATATATATATATATATATATATATATATATATATATATATATATTATAAAAAAGAAAGGTTTCATTTATTTTTAAATGATCTTTACAAGAATAATTTTTTAGGAAAAAAGAATAAAAGATTGCATACTCATTTGGTGTTTTTTTTTTATTCTTATTCATCAGGGAAGTTTATCAAAAGGCGAAAAGTACATGAAATATCCATCAAGTCTTGTGGTGTACGAAATAAGTTCTACCATTATCTATGCAAATGCTTTGTCACCTTACAACACATGCTTTGTCGCACGTACAAGTTTGAATTGCCAGCCAGCATGATTAGCAGTTTTTAACGATGACGCTTGAGTATGGACACACACCTGCAAGCATAAAAATGTGTTCCAGATAAGTATTACGTGATAACCTTTTTTATATTATGATTAATTAAAAAAAAAAGCAAACTCTCTCTCTCTCTATGAATGAAATGAAGGACAAGATTTCAATAAGAAAAATAAAAAAATGGATCAGAAGGGGACAATATAATAACATAAAGAATCAATACACACAACCTTATTTACTTTCACAATTCATGTAAATTAAAAATACAAAAAATGGAATACTTCTTTTATAATTGATAAATACACTAAATTGATGTTTAAATTTAAACAATATGTATGATAACTCGACAAAAGTTGTTGAAGCTTTGTTGCGATGTTCTTCTTCCATCCACCTTATTCACAGGCCCCCCATTCAGATTCTCTTTGTTCAAGATAAATTATCCTGTCGGAAAAGTGTTTTGCCAAAAACCTGAGAGCTTCTAAAAAGATGAAACGTTCGAGTTGCATGAAAGATGGAAAAATGTTTTGGAAAAGAATGACTTATCAGTAGCGCACACAGGAAATTTTCAAGGGGGGGTTCAGGGTCGAAAGTTCACCATTCTTGTATCATGCTCCTTTTGATTTTGTCGATTTTCGGGAACAAAAAATAGTAAAAACTAATTATTGAATAAATAGTTAGCATTAATTAATATAATTAATCGTTAATAACGAATACTTAATTAAATTTTAAGTCCTAATTACTTTGAATTATAATCAATCGGAAAAAATATCAAGGGCTTTTGGGGGGTTGGACCCCCAGAACCCCCTTGTGTACGCTACTGACTCTTATATAATTTATTATAAGTAAATAAAAATTTAAATGTGTTGCGTTTCAATTTTCATTTAAATTCGTTATGAGCTTTGTAGATTGTGAGGAATCTGTACGGAACCTTTCCACTAATCTTCTTAGGCGTCTTTCTGGGGAATATAAATTCGCGTTTATTTCCAATCAACTCCAAAAAGATGTACGGGATATTTAAATTAGATAAGGTATTTAAGTCGAGAGTTGCAATATTACAAGAGAGATGATGGTAGGCTATTGAGCCAGTATCTTTAAGCGTATTAGTAGAAGATTCAAGGAGATTAGATTCGTGAAGACGTCGTGCTGCGAGACGTACCAGAAAGCTGATATAAGCCAGCGGTAAATATAATTCACGTACGTTTAAAAAAAGCGTCAGTTTAAACGACTTAGTTAAAGTTAATGAAAGTTAAGAATTCGAATACGTGTATTTCTCGGATCTCCTATTTCGGTAAACCTTACTTGAGTTTGAGCTAGATTATTAATTAATTGCATTCTCTTAGTAATTTAATTTAATATAAAGGCAAATCCCTTTAAGAGACGTAACATTATCTATTATATGTTATCAGAGATTTTTTTGAGAAAATTATAATAATAAATAAATATTATTATTATTCAAAATGGCTCTTAGTGGTTCTTTGCCGCAAATTAATCTTGGTGTTCAAGTTGTGACCCAGGTGGGTCATCACAAGACTAATAAATACTTTGTATTTTTAAAATTTAAAAATTAACACTAATGGAGGACGCAGACTATTTTTATGGGAGGGGTTCACATTTAAAAAAAATAGACGAAAGCACCGTGGTGTAATCTTTAGGCTAAAAATTAAAAATATATTGGTATATGAAGATGATTTGAGCTCTACCATACACCAATATGATCCCATACGCTACCACTGATTTGCATTAGATATTATCTGTCCAAATTAATATATTTTAATGATATGTAAGAAAATTAAATAAATCCTTATCTGTACTAAAAAAAAAAATTTAGAGACACAAAATGGCAGCATATTCTTTCACCACAAGAAAATGTATTGATATAAACATAATTGACATTATTTAAAAAATATATTGGGGTCGATTCTCGAAATTGGGAGATGATATTATGAGCCCGCCCGTTTACATGGTACTGCATCTATATTAAAAACCTGTTAGTAAGGATTATATTAAACGCTAACCACGTCATCAAAGCTTTCAAATATTTTTAGTGTATTTACTTTATTTTATTAAATTATGAAAACAATTTCTTAGGCCTGCGTATTTGTTGCTATTAGTGACGACTGATTGATGGAGTCAGATCGATCGCCCCGAAATTCAACGTGACAAGGGGGCTAGATTAAGTCTGTCGTTAGCTGTATCTTAGAGCATCATGTGGGTGATAGTACGTTTTGGCTCCTTTCCCCTCCAAATGTGAGGGAGAACTCCCTGGAAAGGATCAAGGGGTCTCCCACCTCTCTTCCCCAATCACCAAACTCTGGAGATGACTTTCGGCTCGACGAAATCTTAGAGTGTCCCCCCCGCGGCTGCATTGGCACTATACATTCACAAACATCCAAGCCTTCACTCGGATTCGAATCTAGGCCCTACTGCACAGAAACTACAGCGTTATTGACCACTGTACTTTATTGGTTTATTGGTCTTTTTTTGTGCTACATCCTAATTAATCTTTTACTTCACTCTTGCCAGTCTTATGGTAAAAAATTGGTTTTCCTAGTTCTTACTGACGAAAATGATTTTAAAAAAATTAACGCTCTATATAGTTTCTTCCAAAACTAATACAGAAAAATCAAGTTAATAAGATAACTTTTTCCCAAAATCCATTTTAATTACAGTTAAAAATCCGATTTAACGAATGCGTCGGGACCGAATATTTTAATCATTAATTCTAGGTTATTCGTTGAATCGGGGTCCAAACAAACAAATTCTTTTGCACTTACCTTTTGGAAATTCTATGATTAACTACACAAAATATATCCGTAGTTAGGAATTATAGCAAAAAATATTATTAGTTAATTATTACACACCAATTAATAGGAAATTTGAAAATATTGACAAACAGATGCATCATAATGTTTTTGATTCTTGACTCGAAGGAGTTCTTTTTTGACTTTGTGCAGAGAAGAAAATATTGCATCATTTACATCCTGTTGCATAAGAGAGATATGTCTTCACAGTTTCCGAACAATGTAAAACATTAGAAAAGGGAACAGTTTTAATAGGAGTTTCACTAGCAATTTCTGCATTAGAATCTCCATTCATTGGCTCCAACAAATCAACGATTTCCTCAACTTCAGTTGCACAGATAGGCAATTTATCATCAAGTGCATCATAATCTTCAACATCTTAAAATATTCCTTACGCCAGCGATTCTTAAATTTTCAATCGCGCTTACACCCTTTATATATCAGACTGACCCCCAAGATTTGAGCACCCCTCCCTGACAATATTATTGATTGAAAATCATATTCAAGAGGTGTTTCTTCATTAAGGGTAATTAAGTGATCTGGTCTAGGATGGCATATATTTCCATTTTTCCACGAGGCCTTTAAGAGTTTGTAAAAGAGAAAAATCTTAACGTTATGTGGGAGACTCTGTGTACCCCTAAAAAGACACTATAGAGCCCCAGAGGTCCGTGGACCACAGTTTAAGAACCGTAACCCTACGTTGTGAATTGGGATAAGAAAATAATTGCCTGTTCTACTCAAGACTCACACGATAGGTTACACTCCTGACTCAGCTGAACCTGTAAAACCTAAGAAATGGTATTTACCCTTTGCCGTTAAAATTTGCTACTTTCAAGAAAAGTATTTTTCTATTCCGAACAAAAATGATGTCATTTGAAAAGAAGTCCAATTTTTTTAAATACAAACTAATAAAAAAAATTTCCAACTGCTGAAATAATTCGTTAAACAGGGGATTTTCGCCTTCATTTTAATCTGGGAATGACAAAAATTCGCTAAATTGCGAAATTCGTTAAATAGGAGTCCGACTGTTTCAACGGAATTAGTATATAAAGTAATATATTCATGAATGTAGTAAATCATTAGGAATTTCTTTGCGTAGGAAGCTTACATAAATAATACAGGCATTTGAAAAACTTTTTTTTATTTCATTGTATATGGCATGGATTTGGGTCAGCTATTTTATTCATTTGGGTGGTTTTATTCAATAACGTAGAGGAAAAGAATGGGAGAAACAGGAAATTCACAGATATAGTGAGAGAAGTTCAAAAGAGCTTTTAATGCAGATATGAGCAACAATACGAATATATGAATGTTTGAGATGCCATTCAGTGGAGTGATTGGCCAATTTTATGGTGATTTCCATGAAATATGCATTATATGTAAATGTCCGTAATTTTGGAGATTTTATTCTCTACGAAGTTGTTAAATTTTAAAATGAAGTCGATGTAATTTTTTTTTCTATGTCGAAGTGTTATTTTTGATTACTGAAATAAAATAGAATATATTTTCAGTCTTCAAAATCTAAGGTTAATATTTTAAAACTATGATAATGCCTGTGTCTTACTTTTCATCAAAAATACACGCACGGTTACGGTTATTGTTCTTCATTCCTTTTCCATAATTTAAGAAATTCGGTTTTTAGTATTTATTTTTAATGAAAATTCTTGATTTTCTTCACGGCTTTTCAAAGATCTGTCATGATTCAGAAAAAAAGGAGAGATTTCATGTTATTGACATTAAAAAAATCCTGTATCCAATGTGAAACAAAAGCGATGCAAATCATTCAAATTAAAAGTTTGTTTCAAATCTTTACAATATGCCTTTTGAAAGCCAAACTTCTTATGTGTGTTTATTTTTGATTAATTAGTAATAATACAGTTATAGTTTCTGGATCCGAAATTAATTTTTTTCGCTAAAAACAAATCGCAATTAGAGAAAATTCTAAATACAAAAATGACGAATTTATATACATGTACTGCAATATATGTCAGGCAGAACTCAGCCTAATATGTATGTGTTCAAGCTGTATTTGTAATAATTTATAAGATTGTGACAGCTTCTATTCGCACACTAATACTAATCATCTAAAGGAAAAATATTTCTTTAGCCATTGTTTGAGTTTAAAACTACCTTCCACAAAGAGAACTTGATTTTATGCCAGTTTGAGTGATATTTAATTTCTAGCAAAGGGAGTGTTAGAGTTAGTCGTTAGGCTGCTATTAAAGTGAGGTTAGCCAAGTGACTATGGGAAGTCTTTGGAGTTTTTGAAAAGAATCTTTTGTCCGGGATATCCAGTTGACCCTGAAGGGCTCCCTTCAGGGCTGGACCTCATGAGGGCAGTTACAACAGATCACATTCAGTTAAATGTCTTGGAAATTTAGGAATACAATTAAATTTGACTGCTCTCTCAGTTTATAATATTGCTTGATAATAAATTGATAAATCAATAAGCTTAGTTATTTTTTTTATAACAATGGCTAATCATTTAGTGTCCCAAACTTCACGAGACTTCGCAGGATCTCGACAAATTTTTAAAAGATCCCAAAATGCACTAAGCAGTAATAATTTTTAAACTTTATCTGTATTAAAATAATGTCTCGTAAAATAGATTGACTTGATTAATTTTATAAGTAAGATATCTAAAACATTCGGTAAATATTGAACTCCATCTTAAAATAAAAAAAAGGCTTATCAATTTATTTATCATTCATGAAAACGTCGCGTCAATTTCTTGAGTTTTAATATTTCAAGATGATTGTGTCGATAAATCATTCAGTTTTTGAGGACATGAATCAATACATGAGCTGTTTTAGTATTTGTTTTGAGGAAGGTGAACTATATATAGGTACTGCAAAAAATATACGTTAGAGACAAATAAAAGAAATCCCCGAAAAACAGAATAATAACGTAAAGTGAATCTAATAATTCCCCATATTAATAGCACCGATTTTTTTCTTCTTAAAAATAGTGTAAAATAATTTTTTGAATAATGTTCCCCAATCGTAAAAATACAAAAAACAGAAGGAATAATCTTATAGTACTTCTTTGTGTTAAAAATTTCAAATAACAATCGAGTTATCTAACAAAATTTGTGAAAGTTACAAAATAAAATGAAAAAAAATACAGTGGTTTATTTTCTGAAGACGATTTTTGACCCTGGAATAAAATAGGACGCAGTTTAGTTTTCTCCAAATACAGAAGGTGATGTTCTATTTTTGAATGTTTCAGTTGTTGTGCCTAACACAGCGTTTCTCTAACTGTGGGGCGCAACCCCCCCCCTTGGGGAGCGTGATAATTCAACGAGGGGGGCACCAGCATGCCGAAAATAAAGTATTTTAAAAATTACAAATGTATTGAAAGAAAGCAAAATAAAATACATTTTGACATAATAAAAAATAAAATACACATTTACACTGATATAATATACTTATAAATATATCAGTACTTCACAATATATTTGATAATTAACCTCTCAATACTAAGTCAAGAACAAGTTTAATAATTAATATTGACTCTTATGAGCTTGTCATACACACAATTACATACAAAATTTAATACTTAGCTTAATAATTTGTACGGTTTAGGATAAAAATCGCGTTGTAGCTTTATGCAAAGTACATTATTGCTGCATTCAATTACTTGTTATTGTATGGTTATTGTACGAAGGGGCGCGATGAAAATTATGATTGAAAATTGGGTCGCAAGTGTTGAAAGTTTGAGAAGCACTGGCCTAATATTCAGAGGGAAAAGAACGATATAAGATGTTATTTCGGAAGAAAAAAATATATGTGTAAAGCATATTTTGTTGTTGGTTTTTTTTTTTTTTTTTTCTTGGTAATTATTCGAGCATTTTGATACATTGGAGAATAAGAATACTGTTCTTTTCAAATCACAGTACATTACTAAAACGTAATTAAAAATAGTTTCAGGATCTGTACATCAAACAAATCAAAATATTTTAGTCCTTTACATGCGGATACGCAATGACAATTAAAAGCAGAAACTATTTTTAAAAAATCAAGCATATATATATAACTTGAAAATATATGTTTACTAAATTTTTGTATATCTTCCCATGGTTAAAAAAACCGTTGAAATTTCACTTCTCCGCAAATTTTCGCTGATGATTCATCATAAAATTCTTTGCACGCATCACCTAGAACATTTTCTGTGAATCGAAAACCACGATGAATTGTGTAAAGCGACCACCAATTTTTAAAGACTTGCAGACAGGTTCTGACATAATTCTCTTCAGCTTTTTATTTGTTGCTTTTCTCGGAATACTCATCATTTCAGTAACGGAAATCGCGATTCCCATAGCAAAAATTCCATTTGTAGAAACCACTTTGGGGATTAAAAACAATATTTTGAAAAATTATTGATTTTAGATAGAATTAGGCTTCTTGAATAGTTCCGATATTAGAATGTTTGATATCAGAAAATTTACAAATTGCACTTTAAGTGTATATTATTGATTTATCTCTATTATATACGTACACTAAAACTAAAGAACAACCTCTGTAGTTTTTTTCCCCTAAGTATGATAGTCAATAATCGAATCTTTAACTTTTTTTGTTGTAATTGTTTTTTGATTTTATTTAGATTATTATTTTTTATTTTACATTTCCCTTTGCTTGAAATTGCTCTTGTATTTTTTTTAGTTGTTTCCCCCATTTCTTTCCACCTTTCTTTTATATATATATATATATTTCTCCTTTTTAAGCCTTTGTTTTGTATGTTACCCTATGTGTTTTACTGGAATTTTCCGATGTATAACTATTATGATAAATTTATTTTACGTTTGCAAGCCTTGTTTGTTGTGATACACGGAAATATTATTATTTTACAAATTATATAGAAAAACTCTCATGTTTTTATAAATTTGATTTTGAAGCTTTATCTAGAGCAATAATTCAGAATTTAAACTTAATGACCCCTTCGGGTTCTGTGGAAATGTATCGAAGGTCTAAATAGTAAGGAAAAAAATCTTTATTTTTATTTTTACAGATATTCTACTAGATTTAGCTCAATCATTCATTCCTCACAAAAATGCAATTTTCTTCATTTTTTTTTACTAGAATGAACACCACCACTTTTACACTACCTTGGCTTTGAAAATAATTTTTTTAATTAGCAGTGTTTTAAAACAAATTGCTTAAAATTTCTTAGTTATCAAAAAAGTTTTAGCATTGTTATTATTCACGGTAATAATTGTTACGTATGTTATTTCTTGTAGGTTAAGCTTCGTCCCATGCTTTACCAAAATTTTTTATGTGTGTAAATTACTTTAGCCAATAGCAACATAATAAGCCAACGGCATTCTATATCTTATAGATATTGGGTACCACCTTCAAATTGCTTCATAATTAAGATTAATTTTTCAGAAATTTCTTTCAAATTTCTTCAAGTGTTCCCAGAGTTAATTGTAAAACTGAAGTAAAAAAACCATTATGAAAATATCTGTATAATCAATTTTAATCAATAATCAACCAGTGACATTTTAAAAGATTTGAATTTAATTATTCTGAGGGATTGATTTTCGTTTGAGTTAAAAAATGCATTTTTGAATATTAGTTGCTATTATCTATTCTCTTCTATAGAGAAATAGAAAATTATGATATTATGTATTTTATATCTATAGGTACATTATATCAATAATATGAAGATTTCTATTTCTTATTTATATATTTATTCATTTATTGATTTAAGGTATCTGACTACATTTGAAGCCCTAAATTTTCACAAGTG
The DNA here is from genome assembly GCA_019973935.1 of Trichonephila clavipes. NCBI lineage: Eukaryota > Metazoa > Arthropoda > Arachnida > Araneae > Nephilidae > Trichonephila > Trichonephila clavipes. The sequence goes on from BMAU01016558.1 coordinate 91,838, forward strand.
TATAAATGGATAATTTTTACAGAAGTTTTAGCTATAGGTAGGCAAAATAGTATTGTTATAGAAATATTTTTTACAAAAGAAATTTTTTTGAAAATAATGTCCTTTTTTTCTTTATTTTTTCATAAAAAATGCATTTAAACAATTTTTTCTTGTAAAAATATACTTAAAAAAGTTTTGCATGTATATTGTAATTTAAATGACACTAAATATACAAAAAAATATTTTTTTACTCTTTTTCAAAATTACAGTTTCGAACGCATTCAGATATCTTACGGAGTACAAAAAACTGTAAGAGTCCAATTTAAATATTACATAAACAAAATGATCCCCAAGTTTTAAAATAGTATAATATGAAATTAGAAATATATTTATACAAAAAGAAAAAAAATGAAGCAATCTAAAAATTCAAAAGTAACATGTGAATTCAATCTTATATTTTACAAAAATTTTCGGTAGAAAAAAAAATCCCTCAGGACAACAAAACAAATTCTTAAAAATAAAACCTAAAAGATTTAAAACAAATTAAACATTTTTCTTTAAAAAAACCAATAAAATGTAAGAGTGTGCACATTTTAAACATTTGATAAATTTAATAAATGACTAATTTTAAGTTTTTTGAAACGATTCAATTTTATTTATCCAGTATTTTGATTCATTTTTATACTCACTTCCAAGGAATGATATTGAACTTTTACTACAAACAATTTCTTTTGGAAAATGATAGAAATAAAATTCGTTCTGACTTCGTATACTATCTTTAGACAAATTGTTTACAATACTTATTCTGCCAGAATAGTCGGATTAACGAAAAGTTAAAATCAGTTCTCTTTAAAATGTAAAATGTAAGAGGAAAAACTTATCTTTTCCTCTTGACTTCTCATAGAAAGAAAAATCCACTTCATTCTTAAGAAGACAACTTCACAGCAGGGGTCAAAGACTACTTGTTGAGCCTGTCACAGGTCAATTTCCCTTATTTCTTTATGTAGTTCTTCCGGTACAACAACGCATTCTTTTTTTCTGTCTTCGTCCTACCCCTTTTATAAGGAACTCGTGTCCCTTAACCTTTCACTGAACCCTTCCCTACCAAAACCATTTCACATTCTTTTAACTGGAAATCCATTGTGGCCAACTAAAGCTATTTATTTCCAAATTCTTAAGATAAGAGCAGTATCACTTCTTTGTATCTTGTGAGCCAGGTGCAAAGACGTCATGTGTTGTCACACACTTAATATTGAGAGTTTGCTCTTGTGAAATAATTCAAAATTTCAGCAGAGTTAGTGAGAAAAAATGGTCTGCATTGTTCACTGGAACATATACAGGTGCAATTGCTATTTCCCCTTTACAATTGGATGTGCAATACAGATAGTGTTGAGTCACATAAAAGCACAGCATGAGCGATGTTTTGAAAATTTAATGGAAAGAGGGTTGTTAACGGAGACGGATTAAGGTAGTTGCAGTCCCCTGGTGGTCAAAGGTCTTAGGCCCATGGGCACAATAATCGAAAAACTAAACTAGAGAATAGAGTCGCTGAACTTTAATTCTTAAAATATAATATATTTCTAATATTGATTAGAAGAAAGCAATTTCTCATCGCCTGCTAACAGCCTTTGTGTGGTCTCGACACAATAGGCCTGCACCTAAAGTTAGGAGCTGCAGCGATCCATCTCCTTTTTTTTTCTTGCAAAAGCACTCTCGAAATTAATTCACACCCTGACTGCAAATTTGTACGTTAGTCTGGTGATTAAAACTGTTGCAGGCCATTTGTATGCATCATTTAAGGGGTATTTCCCAGCAGAACAATGTGCGCCCTTATTTTCTGTTGTAACCCAACAGGCTTTATAGAAAGCCAACGTGTTACCTTGGCCTCTTAGAAAACCAGATCTTTCTCCAATAGAACACAAATGGGACATCATTGGACGGTAATGATAGCATCATCCACAGCCAGAATTCAACAACCTTATATTGTCTGATTAAGAGTAACAAGCATGCAATTCCATCCCACAAGCTAATATCCGGCACTTGTACGACACGCTACATGCAAGCTTGCATTTAAAATTCTGGCGGCTACATTGTTTCACATTTGGAATGCCTTTGCTCTCGCTTGCATTAAACTGTGATCTCGAAACATTAATTAATTAAATATGCTACCTAGACAAGTGTATTGCCGAAGTTTCATTAGTCTAGAATTATATTTTCTTGGTTGGGGATTTTCCTTCTATCAGCGTATGATGTATCTGAGAATAACTAAGCGCGGCTGTGAAATAAAAATGAAATTGTTTGACTAGAATAATATTCGTTTGTTCGAAATACAAGTTGTGCAAAAATAAAAAACCCATGCGAAAATTTTGTACAGATTGCAACAAGTTTGATACTCGAAGAAAGATGGCTACGACTGCTATACAATTCAAACCCGGGAAATCATTCGGGTTACAACATCAGTTCAAGATCTTTTAGTTGCATGTTGAGTTTAAAACAAATCGATCAAGCTGGGGGCCTCTGGCAGATGCCAGGTCTGCCAGCCGCTTAATCCGCCTCTGGTTGTTAACTGACTTATTGAAATTCCGAATCCGCGTTTGAATCCTTTTCTTGGTAGATTAGAAGCTAGCATGAGCTATTTTTTTAGTTTAGAAGTACAATACGACTACTTGGGTGAGGAGCGTTGCGTTAATTTACTGGCTTTAGTGTCAGAGGCTCAATTGCCAATGTGAATGACTTGGCGAGCTAACCCGATCAAATGAATTGACTCCTGCGGTGAAGGGAAATACAAGTTGTCACTTAACATGAAAGCAGGAAATCGATAGGAGCAAAGGTTAACACTTTTACTTTAACTTTTCAATCAGGAGTACTTATAACAGAATAGGAAGAAATTCTTTCTGCTGCGCAACAAATTGAAATTACTGTAATTCCCTTTAGTGGAATTCTTGTGGTCCATCGAATCGTATTTCAAAAGGAAAATATAAGGGCATTCACCTTGTTTTGAATAGCTGTGAAGTTTCGTGATATTCTGGAAGAACTTTGTTCTGTGTGATCGATTTCAATCCATAAATGTCACTTCGGCACACACACAAGTACATCAACAACCCTTTAACTGAAACTCGGACCAAGCTTCATTGCTTGTAGCTTATCTTCTACCAGATGAAATATTGATGAGGAATTGTGAAAATAATATCTCGTGAAACCTTCATCGTCTTAAAGTATGACATTTTAAAGGATTTCAATGAATACAAATAAAACTTTATTTTTAGGTAACACTTCAATTTGTTTATTTTTGTTTTATTGATGAAATAATTCTAAAGGATAAGCGTTCTTTTAATGTTAAGGAATATGATTTAAATTTAGAACAATATGTCTGGTTGAAAAATGCCCTAACATCAGTGTTACATTTTAATTTTTCTGGCTCCTAAGGGGCGACATATTTTACTATATTTCTCATTTTTAACTCAATTAAGAGGACATGGTACGATTTTCACAAAAATTTTTAATTTAAGGATTTTCAAAACTATTCTTGTTGTCTCCTATGTGTGTATACTATGTAAAACAGATTTTGTGCCCAAAATTTCATAAAAAGTTAGCCATTTAATTTTTTAAGGAAAAAACTTAAAATTTGTGAAGTTAATTTAAAAAGCTGCTCCTCCTAGAAAAGTTGACTTGCTTTTATGAAATTTGATTTACATGTACGTCAAACTATGTATAACAAAAGTTGGTATGGAGTTTACGATAACATGATTGGTATTCGTACAATACTTCTTTCTATGAATGCTTATTAAAAATTCTTTAAAAAATGTATACATTCTGCATTCAAATATTTTTTTAAAAAATAAGTATTGCTTTGATTCAAAAATGCATACCAACTTTTGTTACATGTATTATTAACAATAGGTAAAAAAAATTCAAAACATTAATCACGATAGAAAAAAACCCTTAGCATTTTAAATGAAGACAAACTAGTTATTTTACCTTTCTCAGATAAGTAAGTTTAAAGTTTTGACTTGCCATAGGGATGTGAATAAAAACGAACGTAAAAGCTATCATAAATCTGAGTTTTTTTATGTTTAGAGCTTTCAAATTTTGTGAGGTTATAGAAAAGTATATAAAGAATAATTTAGGCTATAAAAGTTATATTTGATTTTTTGACCGATTTTTGTCTCTTGAATCGCACTGTGTCCCAAAGGCTCTTCCATGTAATAAGTTTAAAAAAAATAATTAAAAAAAATAAAAATTTTTTTATAAATTGCTTCCTTAACATATGTATAATACGGTGGTAAAGTTATTTTTTAAAATTTGAAGTCGTTATAAAGAAGCAAAGAGCAGCTGTTCGGCGCGCTAAGTTAAGGTTTTCGTTGTTTTAATCGGACGTTTTTCTAAAAACAGTGTTTTTCAAACTTTCCTTCATCATGTCTCAGGAACGGTTTGACCGAATGACTTTCAAATTTATAGGGTAGATTCAGCATAAAAATACACACCAAATGAAGTACGATCATTCCAAAAGTTCAAAATATTTCTATTTTTTATAACAAAAACATAACAGAAAAACCCCATGAAATTCAAAACTTTTTCTTCGGAGGAATACCAAAACTCCAATTGTTGTTATTTTCAAATGAGTATAGTTCATTGGGTGCATTGAAGATTATAGATTAAAACGGCGTTAATTTTTTTAAAATTTCAAATAAGCCAAATCGTGGAGGAAGTGAGCGTCCATTTTTGTGAGGAGGGTGTGTTCAGAGCGCTATAACTCACTTTCTATTGGATATTTTTGGCTAAAAATTTATACACGTACTCTTGTTATACAAATAAATAAATAAATGATAAAAACATAAAGTTCTATTATCTTACTGGTTGCCAAAAAAAAAAATTTTTTTTCCTTCTGAAAAATGCTTAAAAAACAGGCCGTTACATGGGTGAACCCCCTTAACTAATTTTTAGTTTAATATATATTCCACATTTTATATCCTAAGCTGTAACGCTAAAGTGATTGAAACTTTAAATTCTAAGAGATTCCGCAGGAAAACTGAGCGATCATGTCGTGAACTCGTGGTCGGAATTATCGAGTCATGGATAGTCATAGATGCATCTGGATACTTCTAAAAAGATCCACAGTGTAAAGGGGATGATGCACGTTAAAAAAATAATCACATAGGTATGGTGCGGAAAGAGGAGGTGCCACCTCAAATGTAGTTTTTGTCACTTGATCAAGATTCAAAATTGCAAGGAATTGACAAAAGTTCTCGCACAACACTAATAAAAAAAATTCAATTAAATTTACATCCTACTGCGAAAACCTACCTATTGGTGGAATTTATCTAAATTTTAAAAATAATAAATAAAACAGATAATGTTTTTAAATACATTTTAAAATATTATCAGTATATTTATGAGCTATATCAGTGCCTATCAAACTTTCAATATTTGCGACCAAATATTCAAACATAATTTCATAACACGATAACAATGTATTGAATTCAATAATACTATACTTTGACGCTAAAGCTACGATACGACTTTAACAAAGGAGTGGGGAGGGGTCCTGGAGGTCCGGACTCCACCCCCTAAAGCCCAGGATTTTTTTCCGATTGATTATAATTCTATGTATATAATACGCAAAATTTAATTAAGTATTTGTTATTGATGATTAATTTTATTAATTAACGATAATTATTTATTCAATAATTAGTTTTTTACTGTATTTTGTTCGCGAAAATCGACAAAATCAAAAGGAGCATGATACAAGAATGGTGAACTTTCGACCCTGGACCCCCTCCTTGAAAATTTTTTGTGTGAGCTACTGCTCTGATGTATATATACGTCTTTCCGAAATACGATTTATTCTGTGCACTGCTATCCATGCAATTATTCCGAAGGTTTTGGAATGCAATAAAAGGACCTGGACAGTGTTTGTGAAGGATTTACTTATTTCAGAAGATTAGCTTGTTTATTCCTTATCCACCCCTCCCAATACATCACATCACGTGATTATGTGGAAAACGGTGGTATTGGGTAGCGATTGCATAACTTTTTAAGAGTAGTTAAGGGATTCATTATAAATCGTATAAATTATCAAGATAAGGGTTAATTTTTGTATTTAATTTTATATACGACAGCCCATGGGGGGGGGGTCACTGGTAAATATTAAATTTGTTCTTATAGTATTGTCAACTTAATTATGTAATACATCGTGCCGTTCTGACACATTTATAAGTTTATTATACCAGTTTTAATGGGTATTTTATTTTTTATTACTTCAGAATGTATTTTGTTTGTTTACTTTCAGTAAGTTAATAATTTTCTTTTAAATAATCTTTTGCTTACGACTTTTCAATATGCTCGCTCCCTCCCCCTCGTTAAAATATCAAGCCTCCCCCCTCTCCGGGGTGCACCCCCCCACAGTCTGAGAAATGCTGAGCTGTATACAAAATCACCGACTTTCTGAAAATTGTTGCAGTTTTGAAATCAAATATTTAACTCATATGACATATCTTAAAGAATATTTCGAATAACTTCATTCATTTTGTATATAATTAAAATAAATTTAAGATTTTAAAATTTTCTAATTAATAATAAAATTGTAATTTTAATTTCTAAAGTCAATTAAAGAGTTGAATGAAATGAAAAGGGAAAATATATATATAGCATTTTTGAAGCTGACAAAATTAAAATTGTTTTTCAATTTATAATGATTATTTTGAAGCAACCCTTAATTATAGTTTTTTGGATATGGCATTAGATAAGTTAATACAAACTTATTAAGTGAATTATATTTTGACAACATTTTTAAGTAGAAAAGATTTCCCACACATTCATACTCTTAAAGAGCTTCAAAAAGTACTATATCGTAATGTATATAAATAACATATAAATTGAATTATAATCTTTTATATAACTTAATTGTTTTATTTTAAAACATTAAAAAGCATATAAACTTTTTCTTTGACATGCTCACAGTATCAGTTTACTATAAAAATGACTGAGAGAATTTAAGAAGTCAATACTTTTTCAAGGAACCTTAACTGAACATAAAAATGGAATTAAAACAAAATAAAATAAAGCAGGTCCTGAAAATCCCTTTTGTTCAACTTTTCTGGGAAGTTTATTATAAAAATAGGGACAGATTACGAAGAAAATTGTATAGCGTAAAAAATTTTAGGCTTTATTCACATATTTTTTTTTAATTTTGCGAATGTATGGAAATGAAAGAAATGATTAAATAAAGATTGATTTTTAGTTAAATAAAATTTAAATTTCCTTACTATTGTTAATGTGTTTCAAATCATTATTTTAATTTTATAATGCTGTAAAAAAATAGAAAGTTTGAAATTTAGAATAACGAGAAAAGGTGAATGAAATTGAGAGAGAAAAGGGGGATGGAAATAAGTGAAAAGGGGAAAAGAAAAGAATGGAAGAAAGAAAGAAAAGGGGCTGGAAAGTGGGAAAGAGAGAGGAACAGGGCAAAAAGAAAAATGAGTAACAGGAAGGGACAAAGAAAGAAAAAGGGAGAAAAAGGAAGGTAGATAAAAGTTAAGGAGATACGGAAAATATTGTAAGAAAGAGATAAATAGAGTTAGATTTATAAATCTGCACTGTTGGAAAAAGGAATTGAGAAGGAAAAAAAAGAGATAGAGGAATTATAAAAACAAAACAAAATGTTTTAAAAGCTATTTTGTTGATATCAAATAGAAATAATACTTATTCATTTTGTTCATTTTATAATAGTTTTTATTTTCATTGATTTTCTTAAATTTTTTTGCAGGACGCAGGATCTTTTCTTATTTATTAATTTATTTTTAAACAATAGAATTGCTTTGTTAAAATTACTCTCAGTGATAAATATTACTTGGGGATATATGATTATTTTAAGGTAACTTGGTACCCTTCGCACACCTTTTTTCATTATGTATTTAAAAATTATATTTTATCATTTCATATTATGTTTCTATTAAAAAAATAAGGCGAGATGAAATTATTCACATATTATTAACACATTTTTAAAAATTTTAGTTTTTTGAAGAAAGTTTGGAAAATTTCAAAATATTGCTCCTTTTGTAATGATTAATATTTTGACCTAAAATTTTTTTGTAATATTCCTTAGGATGTCTTAAATAGTTATAGGGATCACACTTTTACAATAACTTAGTTAGATTAGGAAGGGGGGGGAATAAATGTTGATATATGCATGCTAAAACTCAATGAAAAAGCCAATATCTCCTACATTAAATTTTTTTTTTAAAAAAAGCATTCAGTTTACAGCAAAATGAATCCTTAATTTTGATACATGCTTTATATATAATACACAGGAGAAAATGATTAAATAAAAAAATGATCGTTTGGTCATTTTGGGGGTACTAAGTCTTCTTAATAATTCTACTGGTGAAAAGGTTCTTTTGGGAATAGTTAGATTTAAATTTGAATTTCGTAGTTAAAACTTTTTAATTTTAATCTTTAAATACATTTGTTTGATGACTCGTTTTGATTACTCGTAAAATAACCTCAAATAGTGAAGTGCATTTTCTACTTAACAAACAGTTTCTCTGGTAAATTGATCTCTTTCTCCCTAATTTTAAAACATTTCAGGACTTACTATTTTAGAAACATTATTCTCTCTTTTGACCCTCTTTGAACTGGTTTTACCAGGAGCCTAACTCACCTACAGCAATAAAATTTCCGTAATTTTTCAAATAAAAAAACTCAAATAAAATTAACAGATTTTATAAGATAATTACATTTAAGGATGCATTTGGCAATGTATGCTTAAAATTACTTGTTGTAATAAATGTTTCTTTAAAATTACTTGCAAGCTTAAAACTAGGAAAATTCATTAAGATTCATTTATTTTAATATAAAATATTTTAAAGTTAAAGATATAGAGTGTGTATTCTTGGATAATGTTTTTTATTTTTTTCTTCTTGTTTTCTTTGCAGATTTCTTTTTGATAGGTAAGATATATAAAATAAATAGATGTTAATTTACAAAAAAAAGTGAGAATAATGACTTTTTTTAAAGTCATATATAGAGCTTATTTAAAATTTGTTTTATATGGTTTGTAAAGTACACTAAAGGTTGAATATATATTTAACAAATTTTTCACAAAATGAACTTTTTTCTCGGGATTTAGTGACTTCATTAGAGGTCCGACTGTAAATATATATAAAGTCTAAATCTTAAATATTCAAGCCTTATAATTGTCCTCAACATTAAAGGAGAATTCAAACACATTTCAAGAATATTCTCAAACGAAGACGATTGAAAAGGAAGAAATTGAATTACAATTATAACTGCGATGATTCAATAAACTGTTATAATAATTCCTAAAGTTGTGTAAAAATTACCCGAAAGATTCTTAAGAGTATAAAAATTAATAAAAGATTAATTTAAATTGAAAAAAAAGGACCTTGAGAGAAAAAAAAGGATTAAAAAATATTTCTTGAATTAACAATAGGATTTTAAAAAAGCAGAACATGGGGAAAAAATGCAATGAAAAATAAAATTTGGGATCCATAATAAACATGCATGGATCATATCATTGGTAAAATTCTAGGAATAAATATTTATACGATTTGGTATTTTCACGTCTGATTGACCACCTGACCGGAACATCGGCTCATGCACCGCAATGCCAAACGTCATGAAAACTGAGATGGGCACAGTAGGCTTTGGCTATTGTGGGCTGCTGCACCACTGAGTTTAATTTACATTGATTCGCTTGTGAAGAGAAGATTACTGTGCAATTTAATATATTCGGGCTCATCCATTATTTCTTCAATCTATCTAAGATATGGTTTTGTAATAATGAACTGAGAAAGATCTTTCTAAATTAATAAGAATTATTCCATCCAAGAAATCCACTTATTGCCTGTGTGTGCTTTTGACCTTTCTTGAAATTTATAAACTCAAGTTATGAATGCAGGCTCATGAAACACAGTTTAAACCTCTTTATTCATAATAACAGCAAAAAAATTCTTCAAATTAAAAAAAAAAAGAGGTCAGGTTTTAAAGAAAAATAAAACTACATTTCAACATGATGAAGTTAATATGCCACATTTTGCTCATTGAAGACAAGGACTTCGAAACCAATTGTAAAAGATTATCAAATTATCCATTATTTAACTGTTTTTAAAATAATTTGCTTAATTCACATATATTTTAATTTTGCTTTTGTACTCTGTAATAAAATTATTTTTTTAAAGGAGTTCTTGCAATTATACATACATTATTACGAGTTTTTTAATTATGATTTATACTAATTTTTGAAAAAGAGGAAAGATTATAAACGGATTTTTTTTAATGAAACTCTGATCACCTCGTCGTATTCTAAAAATTGTTACTTTTGACATAATATTCCTAGTGAAAGGGAATGAATAGTAAAAATTTCTATTTTTAACGAGAAAATAATAAATGCTTGAAGATAAGTAAGGAAAGTTGAAATGGGGTACGAAAGAGAAAGAAATGCAATTCTTACTGCAGAGGTAAAAAATGTGTGTATGTGTTACTTAATTTTATACAAAATAATATTTAAAAGTATCTATGTGACTTGAAACCATCCAATCATCCCCACTCGTGACTACATAAAATATGCAAATTTAAATAATTAATAAAGAAAGCTAACGACATCTGTATAGTTTAAAAATTTTTGGAATGATGGACACAATTCGCGGATACCTACAATATTTTTGTCACAATGTGTATAGTAACTAAAATTACATATATGTTGCATTTTTATTTTAATTAAAATTTTAATTTAAAATAAAAAAACACGTTTAAATTAAAATACGAATAAAAAATATAAATATGACCCATTCGACTTAAATTGATTGGAAAGGAATTTAATGTATTATGCGATACACACACACACACAAATTTTTGTAATTTTAAAAACAAGTTTGTTGTTTTGTTGCTAATATTTCAGTTTTGTTTCAACATTTGCTTACTTGAAAAGTTTTTTAAAAAACCTTTTCACTTCAGAGAAAAGGTTGTGAATTTAAAAAAAAATGAAAATTAATGGTTGTTCATTTGTATGTTTATTCATTTATTTTAAAATTTTGTAACCCTTTTTTAAACGTTATTTTCGATCGAAATGAATTTAATTCAATTTGAAAAACAAGTCGAAAGTTTTCAAAAGTTGAATTTATGATAAAAGATTCATCTATTAATTTATATAGTTCAAACTTTATCTTTTTTTTTTAAATCTTTGAAAATTCATTTTAGACACTATGCTGCCATCTATTGAGTTTCAGATTAGTTACAACAGCCTTTTTTATGTATAGAACTGATATTTATAGAACAGTACTGCCCTCTATTGACAGAAAAATGTACTATTAACAAATTTTTAGTCTGATATTTTATATTAATTTATTTTTATAATAATACCAACTATGCCAAAATTATTATATGCTCTGAATGATAAATAATTTTCGACTGGGAAAGTAGTTTTTCATACAGATCTTGCAGCATGACTTGCATAAATGATAAGCTTCTATAAATTTTGTCATTTTGTTTGCATATTTGTTAAATTTTTATTTTTAAAACCTACATTGAACATTAACAAGTAAGACGAATATGATTTAATATCTTATAAATTTATACTTGTCATCTAATTTTCATGATTAATATCTAAAGCGTAAAATAAATCTGTTTTTTTTTTTAAGGTAGAATGTTATGCAAATTCTACAGGCTTATTTTATTCTAGGAAAACATTTCTGGGAAAACAGCATATGACGGATTTCTAGTTTCAAAAATACGTCTTTTAATCCATAAAACTTCCGAATACATAATGAATTCTTCTTCTTTTTTTTACAAGACTAGTAGTTACAATGAACTACCCTAAGAGGCTCACTAATTGGTACATAGAAATGAAAACTAAGACGGAAATCTCGTTCTAGTTATATCTCTAAGAAAAACTATGTAGCCTTAGGAATTGCAATGGCGAGTGTTTAAGCCGTAACAAGGTACTTTGGAGTCCTAGAATATTAAGGTATCTGTCTACGTTTGGAACCGTGATTTTAAAAAAGCGCATAAATGGATAATTTTCATGATATTTAGTGTCACTCAGACTAGACTACATGCATAAAATTGTTTTAAGGACATTTTGACAAAAAAAATTTATTTAAATATAATATTTTGTCCAAAAATTAACTTAGAATAATCTTTTTTCCAAATGTTCTCCTTTTGTGAAAAATGGTTCTATTATAATAATATTTTGCCTGTATATAGCTCAGACTTCTCTACAGAGGCTTAACTAGAATTTTTGAAAAATTCGCATTATTTTCAGAGTTACCACCAATTGAAATATTATTGGCGTTTTTTTCTTAAAATTACTTCCCTCTGTTGTCGTAAAATATGAATAAACCCACTTCTAAGTTATATATTTCAAAAATTCTAGTTGAGAGGTTTGAGTTATATACAGGCAAAATATTATTACAATAGAAGCATTTTTCACAAAAGGCGAATATTTTGAAAATGGGTCATTCTTTGTCCATTTTTGGTCAAATTGTACTTAAATAATTTTTTATTGTAATAATATTCTTAAAACAATTTTATATACATTTTTTAATCTAAGTGACACTAAATATCATAAATATTATCCATTTATACGCTTTTGCAAAATCACGGTTCCGAACGTAGTCGGATACCTTAAGTGGTAAAGGGGCTTCCTTTTTAATGTTTCTCCCAACCGTAATCAGTGGCTCACACAGAAATTTTTCAAGGGGGGGAGGCAGTGTCGAAAGTCCACCATTCTCTTCGTATCATGCTCCAATACGCCGCCAACATATTCTTTTGATTTTGTCGATTTACATTAACAGAAAACAGCACAAAATTAATTATAGAATAAATAATTAGCATTATTTAATGAAATTAATTATTAATAACTTAAATACTTAATTAAATTATACGTACTATATACATAGGATTATAATCAATCGGAACAAACATGAAAGGCTTTGGGTGGCGGATCCGGACTCGGGGGACTTCCTTCCTTGTGTGCGCCACTGGCAACAACCTATTATCCTTTTTAAATTTTCTAAACGTGTTTAGTCATATTCTTAATAATTAGCATAGCATTATACCTTTAATCGAGTAAAAATATGTTTCACATACGAGGCATGTCCGGAAACAAAGTACAGGTTCGTTCTAGTCTCCCTCCGCAGCTGTAGTATCGCAATTCAACACTCTCTGGTTGATTTTCAGTCGAGTTGCGTAATTACAGCTAATGTTGTTTTTACAAGTGTTAGCAAGCACTGAAAATGTTGAAAAGATTGCCAATCCGGGTGACTGGGAAGTGCGTACTGTAATACGTTTTTGGAATGCATGGAATGTTAAGCCAGTTGAAATAACTCGTCGACTTGTAGAGATTATGGTGCTGTGTCGGTGTGATATCTATATGAACTAGTACGAACATCACGCGAAGACGATCGTTTTGGCGTGATCGGTAAAGTACTCGCATTCGTTCGGAACGGAATGCACCCAGAACGAACCTTCCTTCCTTCAGTGCAATTGTAATGAGTAATGAAATGGAGAAAAAGTGGGTTCGACATTTCAATTATAGACCCACCATTCTTCACGATGAAGCACATCATGTGCTGCCTACTGTTATCTGTGATGGTTTGGTTGAAAAGTGAATAAGAAAATTCGTGAAAAAAGACAGTTCACAATGAGATTTTGCTTTGTAATGAGTTTGCACAAAATTCAAAGTCTGTTTCCTGGTGGTATCTTTCTTTAAAGAGGGTGCAGACAAACGTTTCCGGACATGAAAAATTTCTGAACAATGCTGGTAACTATATTGAAAAATAATTTTTGACATGCCCTTTCATGTAAAAATTAGTGCTGCTTTGATAACAAAATTTTTATGTGAGTGTTTTGCAAAACGGCAATTATTTTTCGGACATGCCACGTATGTTTCATTAAAATGGTTAGTGCATCATTTTTAATTTCTATTTAATCCTGTTAAGTCAAAAAGAATATGAAACATATAATTTTTTTTAACTAGAAATAAACTTATTTTATAGTTTGATAAGTGATTTCCTCTCTTGAAAAGTGAAAATATAAATGACGTTAGCGAAAAATAGAGAGTTTAATTTTTTTTAAAAAATAAAATGTCTTTTCAAAAAGATTAGTTAGGCTGAAGCGCTTAGTTAGGTTTTAAAGACTATTTGAAATGCTTCAATTTATCGCCGAATGACCAGTGTCCTTGCTCCAGTGACACAGTCCAGGATGTCAAGCATCTGATACTTGCTTGTACTAGTTTCTGTTCCGAAAGACGTACTCTCATGAATTACCTAAAAAGAACAATATAGCGTGACCTCCTCCTTTCTCTACCTTTGTTCAGAACAAATATTCTTTTACACCGTTTTGTATATACATTAATAGCCTCACATTACATTAATAGCATACAGTAATAGCATTTTTTCCTGAATTATTTAGATTGTAATCTCTTTTGTGTTTGCTAACATTTAATACACGTGTATGTATATGTGTGTATTTACATGTATATTTATATATGTTTGTGTGTATATGCATTAATGTATTTCTGTATGTGTTTTATTTATGTATTTGTATTTTGAAAATCTTATTATGATCACACATGTTCCCAAACCTTCACCATTGTATAATTTTAATTACTGAATGTCTCCGTTTGCATGTGAGCAATCTTGTATTTTGTTATGTATTTATTATATTTGAATCTATTATTATTTCTTTTCGCTTTTGATTCCCAATTGTTCTTGTATCCTTCTACTTGAAACTTCCAACCACAAATGACGTAGGACCTGACGTAGGACACGTAGGTGTTGACCTACGTGTGTAAGCTTCGTGTTATACTTATCGGCACACAAGAAGTCTACCTAAAATTTAATTTAAAAAAAAAAGGAAAAATATTAATCAGATTTTTTTCTCTCGAGCCTTTTCTAGCTTCGGGCACTTACGCGATTATCCTGGTGGCACTTATAGTCCAGAAAACCAGGAAAATATTAGAAGTTGTAACAAGATATTACTTTTTAAATATAGATGTAGTGCTGCCATCTATAAGCAAAAATTATAACTAAACTTATGCAACGTGTATTTAAACAGGTAAACTGGTGATCTATAAATGAGTGAATAATCGGACACAACACAAGAACGTTTTAAGCAACATCAGTTGTGTTGTTTAAAAACTTCATTTTCTTACAATTTCCTGTTCTCTTTTGTTTCGTTGAAATGTAGTTATAAACATTTAAATGGATCAATTTTTCTTTCTTTTCAAAATCGGAAACTACCTATACAGAAAAAATATTGGATGGTATAGAGGTGAAGAAAAAAATTAAATAAAAAATAAATTTTTATGCCAAAAGGAGAATGAAGACTAAGTATTTATGTTTTTTTTATGGTAAAAAGTCGAAGTAATTTTTTTTTATAGAAAAACAGGCATTTTAGAACCCCTTTAACATTTATTGCGATGAGAGGGCACATAATAAATGGTAGGGAAAAAAATCAATTTAACAGCCTCTTTAGTGTTAACTTTCTTAAATGTCTACTGTGTACAAAAAGGAAAAGTCTATTATTTAGTACAAAAGTCTACTACTAAAAGTCTACTGAAATTGAAGTGCATGATAGAGCGAAGACGGAATAAAACACAAATCCGATTGATTCGACATTGCGAAGAGAGAAAACTGTACTATGAAATGTTACAATGCATTTTGTACTTATTTATCGTTCATTTATTAGTAATCATCATTTTGGGATATTTATTGTGTAAAAAAAAATATTATTTTAAAGTCTCTAGCCAAATTAAGTTTTTTAAAAAAAAAATTCGAAAATTCAACCCTTTTTTGGCAACATTAAATTTTGAAATTATATTTTAATTATGTGTGATTTGTGTGTGTAGGAAGTACAGTGGCTGAGTGGCAGTGTATCGCACTTCCACGCCACATGCCGAGGGTTCAAATCCCTGGCTGGGCAGGGTCGATCGACTCAGCCTTTCATCCCTTCAGTGGGTCGATAAATGAGTACCACGCTTGCTTGGGAACTGAACACTGCGGGTTTCACGTCAGACTGACCGAAGCATTTGCACATGCGCTCCAGTGCCTAAGGTCACGTAAAAGGAGATAGGCACAGTAGGCCTTGGTTCCCACGGGCGGTTGACACTGAGTTCAGTTCAGTGATCTCTATACCATAGAACATCTTTTACATGGCTACGTTCAGATTATAATAATGATTTTTTTTCTTCATATATCTATAATACACCCTAATGAACTGTAACGTCTTAAGCATCTAAAAGATGACACCTCTTTGATCTTTGTAGATTTATTTCCCAAACATAAGACAGTTCCCAGACATACACGATTTGCCTTGTACAGTATTTACAATTTAGAAATTCGAGTTCTTGACATTCACAGAGATAATCAGTCTTTACGTTAAGAGGTAAGAACCGACTGCAGATATTCACACTGCGCCTCACGGGTGGAGCCCACAGATACCACTGCTCTCGTCGGAAGCAAAAGCCAACTTCAGATGTCAACAAGACGCTCCCGGGTGGAGCTCGGAGAACATCACTCAATCAGTCACCAGGAGATCAAAGTCGTGGTTTTTCAACTGCCGACTCCCTCTGGCTTGGCACTCGTGCATGCGCAGTGCTTGCGATCAGTCTACGTTGCCAATCGATGTTCAGGTATTTCACTGCAAGGCTCGAGATCCTCACGTTGAAGCTTGGAGAGTGGGGTGCCACCTCAGTCGTCCTCCTCGTCACCCAACTGAAGTTCCGAATCACACGGTCTTTGAGCGTAGAGTTCGTTACAGAACACATCCTAGTGAGCTCATGGGAAGGATAATTACCAGAATAGAAATAACGCAAATGAGCAATGGACATATTAATGTGTGGAAAAACTCTAGAGTTATTTATTTTAACCCCTTAACTGCCATTAAAAGTTACACGATTCATTTCCCAGTGCTGCCGATTTTTACATAAGCGCATATATGCGTGTATTAGAGGGAAAAGAAAAGCAATAAAAATAAGCAAATGCTGCTCGTGAAATAAGTAAATCCTTCACAAATACTGTCAAGGTCATTTTATTGTATTGCAAAGCCTTCGGAATAATTTTACTGATAGCTGCGTAAAGAAAAGATCATACTTCGGAAAGACGTATATATACGTCCGAGGTAGATATCGCAATACCTGGGCGAGATGTATATATACGTCCAGGGCAGGTATCACACATGCCGAGCGAGACATATATACGCCAGAGGCACTTAAGAGTTTAAAAAATCACTGAATACAATCAGTTTGCCTTTGTTGCTGTTCGTATGTCAAACTTTATGAATACCCTGTGAAGCGATACTTACTCGAAATTTCATACAATTCGATTTCGGTGAATATTTTGCTATCCGAGGAAAGAAAGATAACACAATAAATGGAATATTTGTATTATCTGATAATATAAAAACTCATTTACAGTCCTTTTAGATATAACTATTGTAATTTAACTAATTAAAAAGCATAATTTTGCAGCCAGTCATTTAACAGTATTTTTCACTTCCTACTGTTAGCTGACACTCTCTATATATTTATTTATTTTTCTTCGTGGAATTTTCAATCATTAATAAAATACATTTTAAAGCGCTCAATTGAGCTGAATTTTATATCCATGATTATTTTGGACGACAATACAATTATTTAACTACAATTAATAAAAATTAATTGATTAAAACTAATTATTGAAGGAATTACAAATACAGCCATGTTGGCATCATTTTTGGTCAAAACTTAAAAAGATTTTTTTTCTCACGTTCTAAAACATTCAGTTGAACTGAAATTTTATATACACGATTGTTTTGGATGATAATACGATACTTTAATGATAATTAATAAAAATTAATTACCACTTAATTTTGTGATTCTACCATATGTATATACATATTTATATTAATTGTAACTATTTAATAAAAAGTAGCTAAAATAAATTTTTTTCTTTGTTGATCTAAGTAGGAATTGACTTAATTTTTTTATACTTTACTTGTTCTTTTATAATTTAATAATATTACTTTACAAAATTAAATAATTGTGTAATAATATTAAAGTAAGTAATATTATACAAGTAAACACACACACAGCATTCTATAAGTAAGTAAAGTAAAATAAGCAACTTCTAATATTAATTTAACAATATTCCATTGTAGGAATTGAATAATATTAAGTTATTTTATTCTT
The DNA here is from genome assembly GCA_019973935.1 of Trichonephila clavipes. NCBI lineage: Eukaryota > Metazoa > Arthropoda > Arachnida > Araneae > Nephilidae > Trichonephila > Trichonephila clavipes. Next base: position 110,004 of record BMAU01016558.1, read on the forward strand.
CTTTGTTATCAAAAAGAATAATTTGTGAATAATGTAACTTATTAAATTTTTGAAGTGTAACCCTGTTATATTGCACTTCCATTACATTGTCATATAGTATTTTAAGGGGAAGCCTAACAACAGCATTAAATAAATTTAAGTAATTATTATCATTTATTATTACTCGCACAGAGTTTTAATGTCGTCTATATTTAATGAGAGTAAGAAGTTCATTAAATTATTTAGTACAAATGGAAATAATAAAAAAAGTTTCTTATTAAAAAAAATCTGGATGTGACTTAGTTTAAAGTTTGCGGTAATCACTAAAAAATTTATGAAATTCTCTAGGAAAATGATAAAGCTGTGTACTGTATATTTAACAAGATTTTCCGGGAAACTCTTATCTTCTGTTTTTCAAGAAATGTTTGTCCTATATGTGCTTTTAGACGTGCAATATTTTGATAATATATCTAATAAAACAAGATATGGAGCTATTGCCATTTTAATATTATAAAACTATACTAACCCCAATGAAATAATAATCGTTGATTGCAGAAAGATAAATTTCAGCTTGCAAGTAGGACAAATTTTTTAATGACAGGTCATAACTTATTTACATCTTTAACAGGTTTTCGAATGGTATCTAGTCGAAATTGCCAATGAGAAGCGGTTATTTTTCACTTCTGTATATTTGTGAATACTAACCATAGAAATATTGTCATTTAAAAAAATTAGTATAGTTAAAATCAGTCAAAATTGGTACATGATTGCACCAATTTGTACATTATCAACAAAATATTTTTAACATTGCTAAACTATAAAATTTTATAAATACACCCTCCTTCGAGAATAAGATCTCCTCACTTTTAAAAAGGAGAGCGATTTTGAGATTTAATGGTGACTCTTAAGAATGGACTTAAAGTTTTAAAAATAAATGATTTTTCTTTAATTTTAACTTCAAGTTCACTCTTAAATTTAAGTAGATTCCTTGTTCCAAGAAGTGGGGAAAATGTGTTGTTGTTGTTACTTATGCCACCTCATCGACAGTAACATCAGATCAATACCCGCAAAATTCATCGTGGCTAAGGGCTAGATTTTTACGCCTGTCGCTAGCGTTAGCTTTGAGCAACATGCAGGTGACAGTACGATTCTGCTCGGTTCCACTCCAATTTTGACGCAAAACACCCTTGTGGTAGTCAAGGGGCTCCCACCTCTCTTTCCTTTCCACCAACCACACGGGAGGACTTGTGGCTCAACAGTTATTAAGAGCAGTTTTCCCCAACCTTTTTATCGCTGCGGAACGGTCAACGTTTGTTAAATTTAACGCAGCCCGCTGAGGGGGAGAGCTTTGGTTGTTTATATTTTAGACTGTTTTGATTTAATAATTTTAATTTTATTGTATTTATTCGCGAATTTAGAAAAAAATTTAGCTAGACCGAAAACCTGAATATAAAGTGATTCAACAAGGTATATAAAATGATTTTCACAAAAAGTAACCCAATTCCAAGAAAAATTACCACAGTAAATAAAAGGGAAATAATTTAATATTTCTTGTAAGGACCGGCAGTATTTGATCCGTGGACCGGTAGCGTCCACGGACCGGGGGTTGGAGACCACAGATTTAGAGTACCCCCATGCCGCGAAGGCACTATACATTTACTAACATCCATGCCTTCTCCGGGATTCAAATTCAGGCCCTACGGAACCGTAGTCAGTGTCACTAATCATATACCGGATGGGCAGGGGGAGATGTTGGTTGTTTGATTGCAATGGTGGAAGAGCCAAGTTTAATCAAACTACGTTTAAGTGGCTGGGTTTGACTTCCTTTGATGCAGATATAAAATAAATTTTCCTTCTTTTAGGATAAATTTACAAACATTATTTTTTGTTATTAAGCGCGCGCTGTTCTTCATAAGAATATATTCCATATTAAAAGAATATTTTAAATGTCATTGACCATTTTAAAGATTCAGAAAAACAAAGAAAATATTGTGTATTTCTTAAGCTATTCATATAAGACGCTGAGCAGAAGATAGTGTACAAGTTATTGATATAAGATATTGAATTGAAGATATCAAGTAAGTTATTGATATAATTTAAAAAGTTTAAAAGAAATACACCATGTTTTGATGAATTACTGTTATTTCCCATTATTTTAAATATATTTAGAAAAAATATCATAGCGTTACAAAAAAGGAATTTTATCAGTATTTTTTTTTCAATAATTATTTTAAGTGACTTTTATGATAAACCAATTCTAGTAAAAGATCAGTAAATATTATTGCTCTCATTTTTATGAAAAATATTAATTTTTTCGAATATAATTTTTTTATTCTACATTAACGAATAAGTTTGTAAATCAAGTTTCAAAAAAATCTTTAAAAAATAACTTGTTAATTTTTTTTTCAAAAAGAAAAAAAGTCGAATACGAATCAAGCAAAATTCTTACAAAAAAAAATCTAAAAAAGTTTCTGAAAATATAAATATCTACTCAATGTTTCATCGTGCTGCCATCTAGTGAAACTCACAAAACCTACTGGTGAAATTCACAAAACATATCAAAAAACTTTTATGAAAGTGAGTTCTTAATACAATGTGTATCAATACATTTCCTCGAAAGACGTATATCATAGAAAAACCTTAGCTCTTTATGTTTATTGACTGCTTAATGACTAAAATTACTATAAAAGTTGTAAAAAAAATCGCAGTTTCTCTTAAAAATTTTGAATGTTTTTAAAACCAATATTTTAAACATTTTTGAATATATTTAAATTCGCCGTTAAATGAAATTGACATATATGTGTAACTTTTTTCTGAATATTTCTATATTTAAATTATTCTTAAGAATACAGGTACAGTTTTCAGAACTAATAGATTTTTAATATTTTTGCCAAGAGATGGCACCACTGTAATATTCTGGAAGTGTGTCCATTTTATTTTAAAACTTCAGTTTTGATACAACAAACATCTACGGATGAGGAGAATTTGTGCCAAATCAGATGTCCACTTTGTCACCAAACCATATTTCAAATTGTGAGGCGTCTGTGTCAGTTTAATCTCATTTTGGGCCCTGGGCGCAGAAGATCTGCGGGCCCACTTGGCTCTGGTGGATCCAGATTTATAGCCAGAAAATCTGGTTAAGTCGAGCTTATCTGGGCCCCGGATCATGGGTGTCAGCCCCAAGATCTCAAAGGATAAACCGGCACTATGAGGAGTGTCGACTATGGATTATAGTTTAAAAGTTTTAGTAAAATTGAATTTCCAGAAGCATTAATAAAAAAAACCTTTGTAGTTTTTTTCGAATTAGTTCAGAATGGTTTAGATGCACTCAAGGAATCAAACTAAGATCTCAATCACTCTTTTATTTAAAAAACGTACTTGTAAATTTTAGCTTTCGTAAAATAACAAAAAAATATGAGTTATATTTGCAACGAAAAAATGTATTACATAAATCACAAGATGAAATTTGCAGCTTCAACAAAGTCTTTTCCGCGGGTAAACCAGATATATAAGCCTCAATGACTAATAAACAGAATTTTAATACCTCGGAAAGTGTTAAATTTTTATTAGCATTCTCAAATTCTAAAGAATATTACGTTTTTCAAAAGAAATGTCAGCAGTGGTGCCAACACGGGGATTGGCAAGATGTCCGGACTCAACCAACATCACCCTTGATTTTTTTTTTTCGATTGATGTAACTCTACTTGAATATAGTGCATAAACTAATTCCAAACAAAGATAGCGATAATTTCAGTTCTAATAAATGAAAAAATAATTTTTCTTTCTTCCCTTTCAAATCCGAACTGAATATTTGAATTATGAGAAAAGTAAAGAGATACATTTTTGTGCTTTCTGATAATTTAATTTCGTATTTGTTACAAATAATTTATTTTATTAATTTATGCTAATTACTTATTCAGTAATTTATTCTTTTACTGTTTTGTGTTCCCGCAATCGATTAAATCGTGATACGAGATATGATAAAAAAATGATACGAGAATGGTCGACTTTCGACCCTCTTGAAAAATTCCGGAGTGCGCCGCTGATAGTAAGAGAATTAATAATCCCCCCCCCATGATTCGATTCTTAAAAAATTCCGATCATGAAAGATAATCGTCACAATTATTTTTTTTTGTCACCAATGGTTCATTTAAATAAATAAAATAAAATTGTTTTGTTACTTTTTTTATGACAATTTAGTGGCTTTTCGGCACCCGAATAGATTAAGATTACAATAGTTAAAAGGTTATTCAATTTGCTTACTTTGAATGGAAAGAGCTGTAATGCCTCATAATTGTTCACACTTTTTTAGTTAACTTATGCTATGAAATCAGTAGCGAACACAGGAATTTTTCAAGTGTGAGGGGGAAGCGGTCCGGGGTCGAAAGTTCACCATTCTTGTATCATGCTCCTTTTGATTTTGTCGATTTTCGGGAAGAAAACACAGTAAAAACTAATTATTGAATAAATAATTAGCATTAATTAATAAAATTAATCATTAATAACAAATACTTAATTAAATTTTACGTATTATATACTTAGAATTATAATCAATCGGAAAAAATCAGGGCTTGGGGGTCCGGACACCCAGGACCCCCCTTTGTGTGCGCCACTGTATGAAATCTCTTTTTGCATGAGTTTCTATTCAATATAGTGTAAATTGCAGCAATACTGTATTACTGTTTGATATGAAGTTCTTATTCAGGTGATTTCAATAATTACTTTTAAAGCTGATAATGCAAAATTTCATGAGGTTAGTTTCATTTTATCTGCACTATTGTTTTGAAGGAACACGCGTAGTGAAGTAGGATAAACATTTACGGAAGAATTGTGCTTGTAATTTGTTATTAAATCAAATCTATAAAAGATAAAATATCCGATAAGATACTTTTAGATGAATGTGTTTTTCTCTGATTCATTATTTACTTATTAACGATTTTATATTATTTTTATTTATTTTATTAATGAATCTCTTATAGTTAAGGTTATCTTCGCCAAATGTGTAAGGGCCTAAACTAAACGCGGAACACATTTTCACACAGACTCAATTTCCATGAAAATTCGCAACATTGTAATTCAAACATTTGTTTATTATATAGTGTTTTTAAAATTTCTAAATATTCCATAAATAATTAATTTTCTACCTTAAAATGTAAAAAGATATCTTATTTAGCATTAGAGTATAGGAGAAATAATGCGAAACACATTTTAGACTAGAAAATATGTCAACTCGATAAAAAATGAGTAGTACGATAAAGTAAGATGTTTTCTATAGGATAGTGAAGCCAGAATTCAAAATTAATCTTCGAGTACTTCAGTGCTTCCCAAACTTTCAACGTTTGCGACCAAATGTTCAATCATAATTTTCATGGCACCCCCTCCATATATATATATATATATATATATATATAACAATGTATTCCATTCAACATTACTTTAATGCTAAAGCTACAATACGACATTAACTATAAATTATACAAATTATCAAGATAAGTATTAAATTTTGCATATAATTTTGTATGTGTCAGCCCATGGAGTCACTATTAATTATTAAACTTGTTATTAATTTAGTATTGCTGAATTATTGATCAAATACATTATGCAGTACTGATACATTTATAAGTATATTATATCATTGCAAATGTGTATTTTGTTTTTATTATCTTAAAATGTATTTTGTTTTTATTCCTTTCAATAAATTTTTTAAATCTTTTATTCTTGACTTTTCGATATGCTTGTGCCCCCCCGGTAGGATTATCACGTCCCCTAGGGGGCGTGCCCCACAATTTGAGAAACGCTGGAGAACTTGTGATGTTCCTCCCCTTGGATGTACATCTCTCGAAGCATCAGTGTGAGCTAGAGGTGTAGGATTAGCGAAAGAACCAGGATCAAACATTATCTTAATATGACTTTATTAAGATATTCAACTTAAACCTTTAACAAATTCAATTATAATAATTAATATGAGAGAATCTACGATGACTCAATACGCAACACACATTATATATATATATATATATATATATATATATATATATATATATATATATATATATATATATATATTAAGACCTAATTCAATTCAGACCAATATCAATAAGCGAACCGTCTAATCCTCGATTCTAATATTAAGTAATCAATCCTACCTTATTATATCTTGTAGTAGCTCTTGTCTTTATCTGCAATGGGATGCAGCTGTACGCAGTACGGCTTTCTTCTAATCGAGAACCAATATATGTATCCACGTCACGCAGAACTTATTCAAACTTGAAACACGAACTGTAATAATCATCAACTGCCACAACGTTCATCAATTGTCTAACATTCCTTTACATTGCCATCACGCTTACTCTAAGATCCGATATTTAAAGTCCGTTTATTTGCATCTTTACTTCACATCTCATTTCTTGGATTTGGTTGGAAAAGAGTTGCCATTAATTCTGGCCCAAAGAACCCAAAGGACTTGTTAAAGAAAAGACGCGTAAGACGTCACAAACTTTTATATCTAAAAAAATAATTCGAATTCGGTTCCTATTCTGTAACATTAAGCGATGACAGCCTTAAGATAAAAAAAAGTGTGTGTGCTTATGACCCCCGATAGAAGTGATAGCTTCAAATTTGTAATGCTATTTCAGGGATTAGTTAGGTGAATAAAAAAAAAAACAAGAGGATATTAGTATTGTACTATAAAATTATGTATTCATATGTCTGTGCTCATAAAGTAATATTTTGCACTAAATATAGAATTATATTTGGGAATTAATTGTATTCTAAGCAGGAAACAATAGGTGTATGGTAGCTGAAATAGGTTATAAATACTTTAGATTTAAAATTTTACTTACATATCTATAAAAAAAACTCCGCCAAGCGTTGTTCCGTACATCCTCGTGCTTCATTTGGATCATTTGACTTAATTGAATTGAATTTTTATTTTAAAAAATCAACTAAAAGTTTTGATTTGTATTTTGAAAAATCTACTTTAAAATTCCTACTTAAAATTATAACAATTTGTTCAGAAGATCCGATCTGGCTTTGTGAATTTTGGTTGTAATTTAATAATATTCAATTCTATCCATGAATTAATTTAAGCAAAGGGATGGTAAGACAGGTAAGTTGATTGGGAAGAGAGGAACCTAGGTCACACAAAACCTTTAAAAAGGGATTTAATCAGAAGATTTATATCGCATTATCTCTGGCTTATACTAGGTTTTTTGTCATTGTATGGCAGTTTTGTACAAATATATCCGGTGCTTCTGTAAGGAAAGTCTTCATAATTATATTTTGTTTTCTTGTATTTAAATTATTTAATTTAACTTTTTCTTAATACCTGTATACTTAATTTTGTTATATAAAATTTTTAATTGTTTTAATTTTCTTTTTAGAATCAAAGTATATTTAAGTAATGTGATTAATAGAACAATTTGTTCATTGTTGTTCCGATTCGGTTAAAATATATATTTTTATTCTTATGATCACTGCAATATTGCTAATGATAATTATTCTATTTACTTAGTGCTATAAGAATTTGTCCTTTTTCTGCATTTTGTGTGAAACGCTAGTGTAAGATTTTTCTTTCTGTCTAAGCCTATTTTTAAAAATAGTACGTTTCATTTTCCTGCTTCAACTAGGATTAGAATTAATCCCGTATTCATTTTAATTGAAAGAGGTGGCGCGGGTGGGCGGGTACTTAGATCGAAGCTAGGAACTTTACTTTTACTACCTATTGGTGGGGAGACAAAGCGCGTTTTACAGTAGCGGGGGGTAACGTCCCTTCTTTCCTTTTTAGGGGTGCGATGTCCGACTGAAGCCGGAAAAAGCCGGACTGAAGCCGGTTGTGGTGGGCATTGCTTAGTAGTGAGTTTGTATCCCAATGCCACCCAAGACTTTTTATTGGTGGCACCATCTAGTGGTGGTTCCCGCATCAAGTTTTCGACGCTTAAATTTATTTAATTTAGTCCCTCATTGGATACAAAATATTGCCATGACTTAATTTTTCCGAGAGTATCAGAGCTAAATTGATTCTCAAGGGATATTTCCCATGCCAGCCTAAAATATTCGCATCCAGAAAATCTATCGACTCCAGATGTAATCGAACCCGCAACCTTCGGCTTATGTAATGGGCACGCAAACTCTAAGCCATCGAGCCGACAAATGAGTCTAAAATGTTGAATTTTAAACTAAAACAAGTAATATATATATATAAAAAATTTAAAGTCAATTCTTATTTCGTTAGAAAAGCCTACTGGCGCCATCTGTCTCAGAGAAATCTAACTTCGTCAGAAATAACGCAGAATAAATTTAAAATTAAAAAATAAAATTTAATTAATGAATAATTATTTGAAAAAATGTATTAACATCAAGTGCCATCCACTACAAGTTTTTTTAAAAAAGAATTTGAACTTCAGTGGATGATAAAAAGTATTTTATTAACGACTGAAATTTTGAACAAGATATATTTATATATTGAATAGTAGTACCACACATAAATATTTTTTTTGCTGAGATATTTTTTTTTACACATTATATTATAGTAAAGAAGTGGAATCAGTTAAAGGTAAGTGACCTTAAACTGATAATAACTGTATTTTCAAATTAGTTGTAATCACTTATCTTTTAAACTGCTATTTTCATTGGTAAATGTTTAATCTCAGATCCGTATCTCATATATTTCAAAGCGACCCAGACCAATTATTTCCTTAGTTTTGCTATACGCAGTTATAGAACCATGGTGTACCAAATCATTCTGAAGAATTCGTATTTCGAAGACTTTCTTCGATTGGCATGTGTGATAGTGCTTGCTTATGGGATCTGTGTATTTTTGAGTAAAGTAATAAAATGGTTCGAAGTTCGAAAAAAGGGCCCTCCAGGGCCCATTGGATTGCCTTTTGTGGGGTATTTGCCTTTCCTGGGTAAGGAGTCTCATAAAACGTTTTGGAACCTGAGTAAAAAATATGGAAATATTATGAGGTAAATTAGTTTTAATATTCAAAGGAAAAAGAAATAGTGAACATTTTGAAATTGTTAACGTTGAGATTTTTATGACCTCGCAATATATTACGATAATCATTCAACATTATAACTATTTGTATATGGATTCTACAAATCTATAGCTATGGTATAGTTCTAACATTACAAAATAATTTTTGTAATAACTTCAACGGCTTAATTTTTTTAAATTTACTGTTGAATAAATATGTCTGTATTTTATTATATGTACTCTGTATGATTTTTCAATTGATTATTTCAATTTTCTTTTCAGAAAGATGTGCGAGTCACAAAATCTTTATATTATTTTTGCTAATTATACAGTTTTGGCTTGTTAATTATTGTATTGACCACTAATATAGTTTAAGTAACAAATGCTTCTTTCAAGAATTCTTATTTAGCAAGGATTATAAGAAAGCAGTATTAAAATATATATATTATTTTGTTCATTTTGTGCTCAGTATGTATAATCAATGATTACCAAAGAATTAAAAAATCCATAACATTCAACTTTCTAGAAATATAATTGCTTTATTTTTTTAAAGTAGTATTCAATTTTTTATGCGTCAAATATTTCCAGTTATTTTTTAAGGCAATGATTTTAAATATACAATGTAAATTTTCATTAAAATGAAATGCAAAATGACACAGCGGTGACTAAGAATAATATAATATATGAATATATCTATATTAGTGGGAGAAATATTTTTTAGCTTTATTTCAGATTTTAAGTGAGTAATAGATATGTAATACTGATAAGAGATATTTCGGTATCTAAAAAGAAACAATTCTTTTTGATTCAAAATAATTATAATTTAAGCAATTTCGAATTTCAAATTCAACTAAATCATGATTGTGTTTTTAAAAAAAAAGCATTTGAAGTAACTTTTTATGCTGTGAGAGCTCCTAGCAAATAATTCTTTAAAATTAAATTCTTTGCACGCAGAAAACTCTTTTTTAAAATTAAGAATTATCTTGTAATCAGGCAATTATTTAAAAAATTATTGCGCTTTTAAGGGATATAAACAATATGTGATTAGAAGGAGTATTAAAAAATTTGAAGAATGGATATTTGAATTAAATTCTAAGAGTTATTGCGCATCATACATATTTCAGTTGTTCATAAATATTCCAATTTTTACTCCACAAATGCAATATAATTTTTTTAAAGTACGAGAAAACTCCTTTTTAAAAATAAATAGAGAGAAAATTTTCATTTGCATTAAAGTACTTATAAAATGAAAGATTTATGCAATATTGATGAATGATTTTATAATGGGCTAAATTCATGATGGTCCCATAATAAATACAATCACGTGTTCTATATTGAATTCCAAACAAATTTTTAAAATTTTTTTTAATTGTTTATTTCTCTTGAATGTGTGTTTAATACTTACTTCTGTAAGCCCCGTGTGATACTTTGTGGTGCACGGGGATTTTATAATCGTTTTCAATAAAAAAAAAAATTGACATTAGACTTGTAGAATTTCCACACACACACACATGTGTTAAAGTTCTTCAAATAGTTTTTTAAATTTCTAAAAAAAACATTCTTATACACACGTATATATTTTAAATAATGTGCATTTTGTTTGCATATATATGTTACTATTGTTGAAAAATATGCACTTTTAAAAGGAAAGTTTCCACAAAGAGCAAACGTTGGCAACAGAGAAGCATATGAATTGTGTGTTTAGCTGGAAACACGTGATTGTATTTACTGTATGACTATGACGTCATATGAATTTATTAGCTGATTGGCTGGAAACTTGTGATTATAGTTTTCATGTGACTATCATGTCACATGAATTTAGCTCATTATACAAACGACTAAAAATTAATTGATGCTTATATATTAACACATGTGTTACTATCTTATATGTGTGAATTATTCTCCATTCGAATCTTTTCCTAAAATAGTTATAGATTAAGAATTTTAATTATATTCAGTTCCTACTATTAGTTCACACTTCTTATATATATTTATATATAATTTCAAACACATTGATAAAATACTTTTTATTCATCCGCTGAAGTTCAAATATATATATATATATATATATATATATATATATATATATATATATATATATATATATATATATATTATATGTATATATATTAAACTTGTAGTGAATGACACTTAATGTTAATATAGTTTTTTAAATATTAATTCATTAATAAAATTTAAATTTTTAATTTTAAATTTATTTTACATTATTTTGATGAAGTTAGAAACAACCTCAATAGATGGCACCAGTAAGTTTTTCTAGCGAATTTTTCTTGGTTTCAAATATATTTTTTAAAACTTGTAGTGTGGATGACAAATGTTGTTAATACAGTTTTTTTCAAATATTAATTAACTAAAATAAAATGTTTGTTGACCTAAGTAGGAAATGGCTTAAATTTTTTTTATGTTACTTGTGTTTGTATTTTTAATTTCCTTTTAGTAGAATTTATTATACAAACAGGAAAAAGAAATATCTTTCTGTTCAAAGTTTGTTTTTTGTAAGTTATTTTTATCGTATCTTATCGCATTTAATTAGAATGCGCAAGTTTTCGTAATCTTGAACGATAACGATAAGAGAAGTATGTACTTTTTAAATGAGATATCAGACACATAAGTAGCAGAGTCAGTCAAAATGTTATCAGAATAATTTTTAGGTCATTATCTAATTTTAAATTTTGATCATCATTAAATATCTAAGAGATTTCTTCTTCAAAAAGTCGATATCCCACCTATTTTATTTCCTCATTTCCTTTCATTTTCTCATTATTAATTACAATTTTACTTCTCTTGCATAGGCTAATAAATTCCAGAATATCAAATCTGTTTTTAAAGTTACTGTCATATTTTTGGGATGCAGCACTGCATTTCATATATTACGTACTACGTAAACATTTAAATCGTTTTCAAAATATCTTTTGCAAGTTTTTAAATTTTGTATTTTATTATTATCTTTACTAATGTTTAAAGATGCTAAGACTAACCTTTTTATCTTCAGAGAAAGAGGCTCTCAGAATGGGACTGAAAATCAGTGAGAATAAGACCAAATACATGCCTTGCATTAAATCATATTTTAAAAATTTCCTCATTAAAACTGAAGAGTATAATTTTGAAGTTGTTGACTATCTCACTTATTTGGGCTATGAAATTAACGATTAGAACGATTGTACTACTGAAATTCAAAAGAGAATTACTAGGGCTAATAGACGTATCATAAGGCACAGAGAACCCTACAAATTTCAATAATACCGAAAAATATTTTTACTTTTTCTTGTAGCCCGTATCATTGGGAAGCTTGCCACCACATTTCAGATCTGCTAACAAATTAGTTTGTCAGATATTAGAGGTTTTCTGAGCTTAGGTTTTGGTTTCGGTTTCATTTTAAATCATTTTCCTACTCTTAAATTGAATTAATTAAAAATATTTTTCAGCACAATCAACTCTTTCAGTGGGAAATGGTTATTAGTTTCAATTTTCATTACTAAAATAATTTCTGCTTGATTATGTTTTGAGTTTTTTGAGTTCTCAGAATTACTTAATTAAGATGGATTTCAAAAGGCCAATTTTTATTTTAAAAAATAGTTTATATAACTTATAAGCTTTTTCATTAATTCTTTCTTATTGAGAAAATGCCACGGCCAAAACTTTCCCAGATTGCTATGAGGAACAATATTTGGAAAAGATGGAATACTATTGAAAATGGTATATCTAAAAACCAGCCCTTCACTGATGCTGCAATAAGACTTCCAAATACAAGTATTCTGACTACAAGTATTGCAGATAAAAACGAATATATTTCCATATGATGTGCCAAACTACATTATAATAAATATATATTAGTAATATATTATGGTAATTGAGTTCTTGTTGAGCGACTTTAAAACATGCTGAACTTCCTCAATTTAAAACTAGAAAAATTAAATTTTATGTACAAACCTGGTGATTTTTAGCTTAAGTTAGTATCATTATTATGTTGTACATAAATATTTATGTTTCAAAACTTTTGTGAAAATATTTTCTTAAGATTAGGCTGTCGTCGTAACAAACACTGTGAGGTACCTGCCCGTGGGTGTCACTGTTCTCCATTATCTACGCGATCTGGTTCTGTAGGGAAGAACGAAGAATCACATAAATCGTTCATCTTAATATCCATTTATTAAGATCTTAACTTAATCACAATGAACAACAATAATAATAATCAAAGTAAGCAGATCTGGAATGAGAAGACACAACTCGTATTACCAAATAATCACGTAATTGATTATATCTAAATTTACAGATTAATTCTAATCTCATTAATAAACGCACTTTCCTTATAGCTTAGAGAAAGTCGCTTACCACTATATTCTAGGTAAACAGCTACTTTCTTTGTCCTAATTGACGTGGCTTTAATACGGCTCTAATCCATGTGGTTTCATATCCACCTTTAACTTGCCCTTTATGTACCCCTACAGGAAGAAATCCAAAAGTGCTGAGGACCACTAGTGTAGCTAGTTCTGAAGGGGCCCTGTATCAAAATCTCTTCGGGGCCCTTTTTTAGATATGACAGCCCTGTTGGTGGTACAGTTGTTACACATGTTGGGGCCCCTGTAGCTTAGGGGCCTTGTATTATTGATACGGCGTTAGCTATGTCCCTGGTCAGGGCATCTGGATTGCCTTAGGTAAGTGGCATGTTGTTGTCCGCGGCTTGTCCAATCCTTCGGTGAGAAAGATATTCATTGAGATAATCTCCTACGTTTGCCAACCAATGTAGTGGCGAGCAATTCAATTGAAGAATGAAAGAGAAAAAAGTTGTCAAAACACCATCCGGCAGCTGTTGCATCAACCGAATAGTTGAGGTATCCAACTACGTTCGGAAGCGTGATTTTTTAAAAAAAGCGCATAAATGGATCCTTTTCATGATATTTAGTGTCACTTAGAATGGAATATATGTATAAAATTATTTTAAGGAGATTGTGACAAAAAAATTATTTCAGTACAATATTTCGGCAAAAAATTAACTTAGAATAAACATTTTTTCAAAATGTTCTCCTTTTGTGAAAGATGCTTCTATTATAATAATATTTTGCCTGTATATAGCTCAGACCTCAGTACAGAGGTTAAACTATGATTTTTGAAAAATTCTCATTATTTTCAGAGCTACAACCCGTTGAAATAATGATTGGCGTATTTTTCTTAAAAATTCTCCCCTATGTTGTAATAAAATGTGGATAAACCCACTTCTGAGTTATATATTTCAAAAACTCTAGTTGAGCCTCTGTACAGAGGTCTGAGCTATATACAGGCGAAATATCATTATAATAGAAGCATTTTTCGCAAAAGGAGAATATTTTGAAAATGTGTCATTCTATGTTCATTTTTTGTCAAAATAGTGTACTTGAATAATTTTTTATTGTAATACTCTTCTTAAAACAATTTTATATACATTTTCTAATCTAAGTGACACTAAATATCATAAATATTATCCATTTCTTTTTGCAAAATCATGGTTCCGAACGTAGTCGAATACCTTAACATATCCAAAAATGTGACTTACGTGACAGCTTGCTGAATTCAAGAACACAAAAAATCTTTTCCATTGCAGACACTACCCTTTCTACTGACTAGTCACATGACACGCATGCTTTTGTCTACTTCATTTCCGTCAGGGATGAGACACAAACTTTAAGAGTACATATACCGTACGGTTTGCTGAGATAGTGGGTGTCTTTGATATTGTTACTGTTTTACAGCATCTGGAAAATGTATACTTCTTTATGAATCACCCTGTGTGTAACATATATTTAGAATTTTAATCATCATATAACATCTTTACCTTGTAATGCTTATGGATCGCACAATATAAAATTGGGTTACAAAATTGTAAATTGCTTTTATAAAGTTTAAAATCCATTAGGAATAATAGATATAAGGACAATAAAAACTGAAAGACTGTTCAAATTAGTTTTATCAATAACATTTATTTTTACATTTTTCATAATAATATTTAGAATATTATGATTTAAATTTTTATACCAAATTTTTACGATGAAAAAGAAAGTTTATACAATACTTTAATTATATACTTCAAATTTTAAAAATTTTAATGGAAGGAAACACACACACACAGTTACAAGCAATATCTATGTGGGGTTTTTTTCGTTATAGTTACGAACAATAAACTTCCAAAATCCGTCTAAGTTGGTTAAAAAAAATTGTTTGGTTTTTAAAAAGTAATTTAGGTAAAGTAATTTTACCTAAAAAGTAATTTTATAAGTTTTAATTTTACATTCAAAATGAAGTAATCAAAGTATAAATAAATCAATTTTTTGAAAATATTTACGCGACACACGAGGAAAAAACATTAAAAATCGTACCAAAAAAAGGACTAACGATTAGAAAATCGTACAAATATGTTCTTATTAATCATATTCTAGGCAATTGCTAATTTAATTTGAAAGAATGTTCTATGTGACGTTATATAAACAAAAACCAGAACGAAACAAGACGCGTGAATTCGTTTTTCTCTTGATAACATCAAACTCTTCTGAGAATTCTATTGTTCTGCCATCTACAGTGTAATAGGAAAAACATTAGAAAATACATATTTTATCTCATAGGTACCAACTCAAAACATTAAAATCTCGTGTAAACGTTATGCGTTACAAAAATTGTTTATCTTACTTGGATTCTGAAATTATATCTTATCATTATTTGAGAACAAAAATATCTATTCCTGCTCAAAAAGTTTTTCCTAAGCCATCAACATCTGATCTAAAAGTTACCTTTCACTTAAAATAATATATATATATATATATATATATATAAAACAATTTTGTATATATTTTAAGAGTACCTTGAAAGTGAATTATAACTTAGGTTTATTTTCTTGATTTCTTAGAAAACAACTTACAAATCATTTTATTAATTAAAAAAAATACTGAAATGAAGCAGAGCATTACAATAATTCAAATAAATCCTCTTAAAATAATGAAGTCTATTATACATTTTAAATTAAAATGTATGAATTTTAATAAATTTAAAAACTTCCTTTTATTTGGGAAATTCTACATATTATTTTCATTTTTAAGATTTTTTAGTTCTGAAATGATATACATATTGTTTGCTTTAAAAATTATTTTACGTGATAGTAAATTCATTTTTTATAGGAAATTGTATAACAATAAAAACAAAACACTTGAAACCACAGAGAAATACTACGAAAATATTTGAAACAAGGACGAAAAAATATTGACATTGTTTATTCCAATGTTAGTTTCCAAATGTGTTTTTCAATATGCTTGGAATTTTGTGTCTAAAATTAATGATTGCTATATTCTTCCAATTCAATGCTTTTAGTGAGTCGTTGGTTATATTTTATTTGAAAGAAATAATTCCATTACAGACAACAACACTGGATGAAATAGTATAACTACAGTTTGGTCATTCCCAAATAGCAATAACAATTTGTAACTTTTTCCAATTTCAAGACGTAGTGTAGATTGTTATTTTCTCTGTCCAGGTCTTAGTTTATATGATCTGCATATAATTTGAATTATATAGGAATGCAATAAATAATAGGTATCGTAAATTTGAACTTTATTCATATCAGATGAACAATGGCATGTACTTTAATCTCTTACATTTTACATCGAATAAAATAATAAATTTTTTTGTTGCAGAAGAATTTACTGTTCATAAGTTCTCAATATTTAACACACCGTCCTCTGTTAAAGCAAATAATATTACTTTGATCGTGGTTCGAAGATTTTATGCAAATCAGTCGCAAAGAACAAGACAGTCGGGAGCGATGGAAATTTATTGTCGAAAATCAATCCTTGAAATACAGAATACACAGCGAAAAATTCGCAGAATAAATTTCAGAAAGTCTTCACACCTTCAACAACGCTCAGACATAACTGTCAGCATCTAAAATACAAGTACTTGAAAGATTATTTACAAGCACTGTTCGTCCTACTCAACAGCCAAGCTAATCATTAGATAACTCTTCTCGGTCAAGGCAAAACTACTAATCATTAGTCAAAACCATACTAACCCAGTTTCGGCGAGCGTCTCCCTCACTGATCCTTCAAGAAAAATCCGCTTGCACCATAGGTCGCGAAATTAGTGTTCTCCATTAATTTCCGGGAGGATCCATACGTTCTGAACTCGCCAAAAATGGTTTCGTCACTAAGTTGCTAACATGGTCATCAAGCCACCAAATTGGTCGCCAAAATGATGCCAACTTGGCTCTATCGCCATTATAACTTAAATGACGGCGTTGCTTGCGAATTTTGCAATTTTAACATAAAATAAATATAACATAGAGTAATGTAAATGCATTACACATCCAAATACAAATTATTTACACTATTTCGGATAAAATTCGTACCAATATCGAACTTGCTTGCAAACCAGTTGATGCTCAATTAGGTGGACCGTTATTATTTAATTTTAGAAAAAGTTCATACGTATCCTGGAGATAGAGTACAGTAATACCTCGACTTACGTGAACCCGGAGTTACTCGATTTTCAAATCGAATTTGTTAGAGAAAAAAAATTTGGTAAAATTGCGGAAATTGATAATGTGATTGAAGAAGTTGTCAGTCTTCCAAGCAAATAAATTTAGAAGTGGATAGTGAAGACGTTCAAGAACTGCCAGATTCCTACACTCAGGAGTTGACAATTAATGATCTCATAGAAATGCACGAGCAAGAGCAAGACATTGAAGAACTCAAGTCTTTTACTTAGGTTAAGAACTTGAGTCTTCTACTTTTGCGTATGGGGTCTCAAAAAGACTTCCCTGCAAATGGATAATCGTTTTATAAAAAATAAGGCAGGTTATCAAAAGTAAAAATAAGAGAAGTTTTACAAGAAAGGGAATCTGTTTAACACGCGAAACAAAGTAATTAAATTGTTCCTACATGTTTGAAATATTTTAATTAAAGACTCAAAATTGTTATTGAAAAACATTATCTTTAATTACAAAATTTCTGCTTTTTTAAATTTTAGTTTGAAGAGTTTGAATTCTTCTTAAATTCAGTTCGTATTTTTTAGCGTGTACTTGGGGCCGAAATATATGGTAGTTTTGAACGACTACAATACAGCGAAAGAAGTTTTGTGCAATGCTGCTGCTCTAGATAGATCCCCGGACATCTTCAGTCACCTTGGTGATATTGGTGAGTATTTTGTGACCAGGGGCGTAGTTACCACCTTATCAGCTGTATCAATGATACGGGGCCTTCCAAGTTACAGGGGCCCCTATATGTGACAAAAATATTACACAGTGTCAAATAAGTTTTATTAATGCGATCCTTTTTACTTATTTTTATAAAAAGCTCCCTCCCCCCTCCTCAAAGGATATTGCTACGGTGCCTACTCAGGGTAAACTACCCTAGTGATTGTGGGAAAGGTCTTTTTTGCTCGATGACATAAATTGTCATCTCTTTTATAATATGAATCGAGGTCTTTTCCTTAAGGTATCCGACTACGTTAGGAACCATTATTTTCAAAAAGCACATAAATAGACAATTTTCATGATATTTAGTGTCACTTAGATTAGAATACACGAATAAAATTGTTTTAAGGACATTATGATAAAAATTTTTTTATTTAAATACAATGTTTTGGCAAAAAATTAACTTAGAATAAACTTTTTTTTTTCAAAATGTTCTCCTTTAAAAAAAATACTTCTATAATAATAATATTTTGTTTATATAAAGTAAAGACTTCTCCAGAGAGTCTGAGCTATGATTTTTGAAAAGTTCACATTATTTTCTGAGTTACTGCCAAGTGAAACAATTATCGGAGTTTTTTCCTTAAAATTTTTCCCCTCTGTTGTAGTAAAATATGGATAAACCCTCTTCTAAGTTATATATTTGAAAAATTCTAGTTCAGCCTCTGTACAGAGGTCTAAGCTATTCACAGGTAAAATATTATTATAATAGTTGCCTTTTTCATAAAAGGAGAATGTTTTGAAAGTGTGTCATTCTATGTTCCTTTTTGTCAAAGTATTGTACTTAAATCATTTTTTATTGTAATAATATTCTTAAAACAATTTTATATACATTTTCTAATCTAAGTGACACTAAATATCATAAATATTATCCATTTATTCGCTTTTGCAAAATCACGCTTCCGAACGTAGTCGGATATCTTAGTTTGAAGAATTTTTATTTTGAAAAGTGACTTAAAATAATTTACTAATCAGTGTCGAGTAGGGATTGGCAACTTTTTATCTGTGGCGTGCCAAACCAATCTACTAATATAATTCAATGTGCCACATAGTTGGATATTTTGAAAGCAAATTGATTCCCGTGATAATGTATGCAGAGTTAAAGAAGAGAGGTCAATAGTTTAAATAATTTACAGTTTCGTTATATACTAATTTTGCATCATTTAAAGATATTTCTGACATAAAAATAAACAGCATAAAATGCAGCTATTTCTTCAACAAAAAAAAATTATATTGTACATATATTATACATTTTTAAATATATTTTTTAAAATGAAAAATAGACAACATAAAATATAAGTATTTCCCTTCATTATAGCTGAATAAAAATTTTAAGGCGAACCATCGCTCTACTTTCATATCACAAAATCAGAAGTGTAATTTATGTCTTTCAATTTGACACGATTCTGAGCATTCAGTTGTTAAGTAATTTCTTTGCGGACTTAAATATTTTTGATATGAGGAAAGATTCCTGTACTTTTTTAAATATGTAGAACCAAAAGGGAAAAGCAGAGTACATATTCAATTTTCTATCTTCAAACAAATTTCTCCTGTAATGACATTCAATAATTTTCAAAATAGCTGTAAATTGATCTTTTAAGTTGTTTTTCGGATATTTTCGTTATTCCATAAATATTCAAAAGTCTGAAGATGTTTGTCAAATATCTATTACTAATTTATCAACTTCCATCCACTCAAAAATTGACATTGTTGAGTAGTGCAGAGTGCCACTGAGAATTGTACCACATGCCACATGTTGCTGGCCCCTAGTGTAGAGAATCATATAACAATTTTTTTAATGAACTTCCCACAAATAAAACAATTTAAATCAGTTCTGCCCTCTTTCTAGGATTCATAGCTGAAAATGGAGAGTCATGGGTGGAACAACGAAGGTATTGTCTGTCAGCAACTCGAGATCTTGGACTTGGAAGAGGTCATTGGGAAGATCTGATCATGGTAATTATTTATACTTTTTATTCATTGTTTTCTTTCGCTTTTTATATATACGCTTATACATTAAACCAATCAAATTATTTATACCAATTCATAAATGTTTTATTGAAGATGACCTTCTCTATTTGAAATAGCATATCTGAGTGAAAAAAATGATGTTTTAGATCATGCTTGCCTAAAGTCCACGGGCGGCATGCGGCTCAAAAGTCTTTAAAATGCGGCCCAAACGCAAATTATGAAAATATTTAAATGTCCACATTTTTATTAAAAAAAAATAAATGTTTACAATATTTTTCATTTACAATCATCAGGGTATTGTACAGCAGGGCAATTTATGTGGAAAAATTTTAAAAATAGAAAGTATATTAAAAGCGTTATTATAAAAACCATTAACTTTGTAAGAGCAAAAGGACGTAATTGTAGACTATTTCAATAGTTTCTTAAGGTAATGGGTTCTGAATTTCCAAATGTTATTTATTATACAAAAGTAAGATGGCTTAGTTAGGGGAAAATGCTCAAAGGATTTTATGATTTGAGAACTGAAATAAAAATACATATGGATTTAAAGGGAAACCTGTGACTGTGTGTGAATTTGGAGACGAAGATTGGGTTTTTATGACAGTCCCATGTTGTGATTGATTATGATGAATAAATAACGAAGGACTTGATAAGTACAGGAATAAATCTTACTTAATTTCCACAACACAAGATTAGAGTCATTTCAGAAAAAAAGCTTAAAGAGACTAAAGGAGCGAAATGCATTCCCTGACTTCACGTGTACGTGTCTTTCTCCGGGAACCTTTCTAGGCAGAGAAGAGGGAAAAAGTGTTCCCCTTCTCAAAAGAACAAGTAGCGCCACCTGGCTGTCGCTAATGGTCAAGGGAAGGCAGAGTTTAGATGTAGTAGTTACATTTTAGATTTAGGTTTTTTAGTAAACTTACAGAACATTTGAATGATTTAAATTTGAGACTTCAAGGAAAAAATCAGTTTGTTAATAACATGTTTTGAACAAATAACACCATTCGAAAGAAAGTTGAAATTTTGGCACAATCAAATAAAAGTAAGAGATTTGACACATTTCAGTACTTTGCTGCACATAAACCAGTAAGTTGCACGAAATATGCAAAGTAGCTGCATTAATCTTCGATTTAATTCAAGAGTTTGAAAGTAGATTTCAAGAGTTTTGAAAAAATGAAGAGTATTTCAACATATTTTCTACCCTGTTTTCTCTAGAAATAAATAAATTACCTTCAAATGGAATGCATTGAACTCCAAGGTGACATTCAACTGAAAGAAAAATTTGGGAATGTTTCTTTACTGGAGTTTTATAAGTATTACCTACCCCACGAAAAATATCCTCATTTTCACAATCATGCTATATTAATGTCTTCAGCTTTTGGCAGCACCTATATTTGTGAACAATTATTTTCAAGAATGAAGCATGCAAAAAACAAAAATAGGACTAAGATCACTGAAAAAAATCTTGGAAATGCATTAAGAATTGCAACCTAATCTATTGAACCCGATACTGATTTTCTTGTTCAACAAAAGCAAATTCAACCATTTCATTAACTTGATTTTTTTCATCTGTATGGAATCCAAACTAAATGAAACGAAACTGACAAATTTAAGTAAGCACTGCACATTTTACCGTGGCGTTCGCATCTTTACTAATAAAGTCAGTGTAACCAGTTTATCGTATGTGATTGCCGAATAATGCGCACATGTGCGGCCGATCGGACTAAGCCCCAAAACATCTCGGAGGAGTTTCGAATTCACGGATGAACAGTTTATGACATTCTGATGGGTAGTTCCGTTATAATAAGCCATAACTTTTGGATACTTTAAGCCCGGACACCCTGTACTTATTGAGTGATAACTTAATTTAAAACTAATATAATTTAAGATTTGTTTTTAAAAAAAGTTTAATGTATGTCCTTTAAAATTTTCTGAAGTAAAGTGTAATTCCTTCCAGGATGAAGCAATAAGCTTCATGAAATATCTTGCAGACTTGAAAGGGAAACCAACTGACATCTCTCATGATATGGCGTCTTCTATAACTTCTAACATCATCTCTCTTTTGATTGGCAGACGGCTCAACAAAGACAAAGATGCAGACAAAGTTCAACTGTCTATTGATTATGCAGATATCGCATTTACATACACGGCACCATCGAATCCAACAACTGTAGTTCCAGGATTGAGAAAATTTTGTGAAAAATTTAAAATCGCTGGCTTTGACAAAGCTTTTGATACCGTTCAAAAGTTTTCGTCGTTCATACGGTACTTATATTTACTCTTTCATAAAGATTTTTTCTTTCTCTATAATTATATAAATTAGGATTTGATAAATATAATGTCCTGAAAAAATTATGTATATATATATATATATATAGTAGTAAATAAATTAAAAAGAAGACTAATAAATAAAAACATCTTTTATATAAAAATAAGACTAATAAATATATATAAAACATATATATATATATATATATATATATATATATATATAGTTTTATTCTCTACAAACTAGAGATAACATCCAACAATCACATTCGAAAAACACTTAGACAGTAGGAAAAGTCACACAATGAAGGACACATGAGCAACTGAGATTAAAAATTTTAAAATCTATGCGGCAGTATTATAAACATTGCTGACTTAGGACAGCCAATATGTAAAATAATTTATATAAAAGTGGGATTGAACACGTTTTTTGACCAGCCAACCTTCCCCCTTTATGTAAATAATACTGAGCAAAAACCTATTGAAAGTAATGGATAGGAATATCTAAATCCATTACAAGATAGAGGTAACTTAACTAAAAATTGCACTTAAAAATGCAGAGCGCGCTAAATCTGAGTGCAATAAAAAAAGTTATTGCCAGATTCTGGACCCTAATGCAGATTTCAATCATGTGAATGGCTGAAATGTAGCACTTAACAAAAGTTTAAAAAGAATGGAAATAAAAATTAATAAGACAATTACAAATTACCATAACTTTAGTAACACTAGAGTATATATGAATAAAATAATCATAAGTAATTTTATCTAATATTAGAATATGGAGGTAACTATAACTATGAAATATTTAAGTTTATAGTAATAAACTATTATCTATCTCAGAAATTTTAACCCTTACTATTTTGAATAGCTTTATTCAAATAACTATCAATAAAATTAATTGAGTATTTCTGATTTAAGCAATATTTAATAAAATGTTTATAGTTATTTATATTATTTCTGATTTTTTTGACACCAGAAATTTATTGCGTATATATATATTTATATATACATACAGTTGAACCTCTATATTTCGAAATTTTCTATAGAGCAAACTTTTTCCTGAAACCAAGCACATTTCATGATTTTCTTCGTAAAATCTCCCAATAGCAAAGTGCATTTTCTATCTAGCAAACTTTTTCTCTTGGCATTAAATTTTTTTTCTCATTATTTTTGAAGTACTCCTGGTCATCTCAAGTTATTCTTTGTTTACACATGTTATGTTAGTCATAAATCTTGAACTGGTTTTATTAGGTGCCTAGCTCACTGAGAGCAATAGAATTCTGGGCGTTTTATCCAAGATGTGGAACCTTTAACCCCTACTGTTCAGTTTGTGACGAATCTATGCGGAACCTTTCCACTAATATTCTTAGGCGTCTTTTTGGGGATTATAAATTCGCGTATATTTCC
This sequence comes from Trichonephila clavipes, assembly GCA_019973935.1. Classification (NCBI taxonomy): domain Eukaryota; kingdom Metazoa; phylum Arthropoda; class Arachnida; order Araneae; family Nephilidae; genus Trichonephila; species Trichonephila clavipes. The sequence continues at coordinate 133,835 of BMAU01016558.1, forward strand.
AATCAACTCCGAAAAGCGAACGGGATATGCAAAGTAGATAGGGTATGTAAGTAGAGCGTTGTAAGCTAGCAAAGATGAAGGCTATTGAGCCAGCAGCAGTAGCCTCAAGTTCGGAGGATTCAATTGGATTGCGATATTGAAGAGTTACGGTTAGTAATCTATGAAGGCATCTTGTGAAGATACCTAAGTGTTGCCAGGTGATATAATATAGTTTATTATCCTTAAAACAATCGCTAGTTTAATAAAATTAGTTTAAGTTAATGAAAGCTAATAATTAGAGTTACGTGTATTTCTCGGACCTCCTATTTCGGTAGACCTTATTTGATCTTACGTGTAATTATTGATTAATTTCATAATTCGTAATTTAATTTAATATTTAAGGTAAATCCCTTTTGTTTGACGTAACATAGAAATATTATATGTTATTAGAGTTTCTGATATTTGAATCAATATAATAAATACAAGTTATTACTATACAAATGGCTCTTAGTGATTCTTTGCCTCAAATTAATCTTGGTTTCCAGGGTGGAACCCAGGGGGTTCTCACAAGTTCACTGGAAACAGCTTCAATATACCTTTTCACCCTTAGTGGAGTTGTATCGTGTCCCCATGTCTTGGAAATAGTCTACGTTAATTTGCAGTGTTGGTCCGTCGTACTGGTAACATCGTTTCTTGTAGCTCAAAAACGTCAAAATAACAAATAAAAAAATGTCTCAAAATGTCATACAAGATTGTTGTGTATCTGGATTCTTCATCAAACATATCACAGTTAAATTACTTTTATTCACACAGAAGCAAAGACTTTCATGTTCGAATAATGCTTAGAACGTATAGAGAAAACCAGTGATAGAATTTTTAATACTCATTCGTAATAGAATGAAAGATAAATCTATCACATAATCAGTACTAAAAATTTATAAGTCGAGAGATATCTAATTTGGAAATCTTTGTCTTGGAAAAAATGTCTACGAATATTCTAATTTTCGACAAAACTGTATTTCAAATAGTGAGAAAGAATGCTTTATTTACATCTTACTCAGAAATAATTGGAGGGTTTTGGTGACAGGCAAAGTAATTTTAAACCACAGTCAAATGACAAAGACGTTCCCTTCCTTCACACCCCAGATTGTAAATAATGGAAAAGATTTTATGAAAAACGTTTAAATCCTAAATAAATAACACCAAACGATTTTTCTTCATTTTTGTATTTTAGATAAGAATTTTCTTGAACATTTTTCCATAAGCTGAATCAATTTTTTCCAATAAAGCTTTAAAAAATTATTTTCTATATGAATTTGTCTTCTGTATGATTTAGCAAAAATAATAGAAAACTTAAAATCTTTTTTTTTTTTATTTTAGAGAAGAAAAAAGAGAAAAAGACAGATTACAGCATTAATATTTATTTAAAAGCGATATTTTTCCTCCGGAATATATTAATTTCTTAATGGTATTATCATTTCTATTAAATATTTATAAAAGAAAAAAAAATTCATGTAAGCCTATACAGATATATAGCTTAATGCCATACTCAAGTACAGTATTATAATTAATTATATATATACAGTACATTTTTGTCACTATTTTTTTAATGAATAATAAATACATTATATTTACATTTAAATGCACATAATACGATGAAGAAACACCATTTAACGAATTTTATCGATTTAATGTATTTTTCTCTTTCCCCGATTTAAATGAAGCAAAAAACCCTTATTTAACGAATAATAAATCTCGAATTAATGAATTGTCTCAGCAGTATTAATCTGTATTAGAAAGAGTTAATTTTTCCTTTCAAATCACATATCCTCTTTCTAAAGACAGAAAAAGACTTTTCTTGTGAGCAGCAAATTTCAACGGGAAAGAATGAAAACCATTATTAGGGCTTATAGGGAAATGCGAGTCATGAGTAACCTATCACGTACATTTTGAATAGGACAGGAAATTCCTTTCTTATCTCATCCCACTCTAGAAAGCCGGGGATATTTTAAGATTTTAACGATTATGCTGCATTCGATGTCGGATTGCCTAATAGTATAACTGAAGTTGAGGATTGTTGATTTGTCAGACATGGAAAAGCGATTCTGATGCAGAAATTGATAATGAAATTCCTATCAAAATTGTTACATTTTCTAATGTCTTACATTGCTTAGAAACTGTGAATACCTTATGCAGTACCTTATTAATATTTTCTTCACTGCATAAAGTCTAAAAAGAACTTTTTCGAGTCAGGAATCAAAAAGATTGTTAAACATCTATAAGTTAGTATTTTAAAATTTCCAATTAATTGGTGCGTAATAATTACCAAATAGAATTTTTAGCTGTTTAATAAAAAGTGCGCAGTTTCTAACTATGGATATTTTTTGTGTAGTTTTTTATTATCGAATTTCCGTAATGTTAAGGGCAAAAAAATTGTATTTTGTTTGTACTTCGAATTTATAAACGTTCCTTCCCAATGCTTTCTTTAAATCGGGGTTCGAATGCATATTATACTTAGGTATATTACGCTGTGTTCTTAACAAAACTTCAGGTAATTGAAATTACTTGTTTATTTCAAGGGAAGAAATAAATCTTCATAAGACATCCCAAGATTTCCGAAATGTGCAAGATTTTATAAATTCTTACCTGGAGAAGATTTCTGATCTGTCAAATAAAGAAGATGTAAAGCATGCTTTTTCAGGTAAAATTTTTGGGTACTCACGTATTATATGGTTGAACAATTTCTTCACCTTGAAAGACTCGCCAAATGCCGCGATAAGCTGCCAGGAGTGGAAAACCACTCCTGCTCAAGTTACAAAACAACAAATACAAAAGGCTGCAATTGGCTAAATATTTCAAATTGGCAATGTCCTACTTGGTAGGTGAATTTGGTCGACAGTATAATACGTGAGTACCGACTCATGAATTTATTAAAAAAAAAACAAGCAATAGAAAAAAAAATTAAGTTAATAAAGAAAATTTTTATTTTAGTTAATTAAATTTAATTAACGAATTGATTTTTGAAAAAAAAGCTGTATCAACGTCATGTGTCATCCACTAGAAGTTTAATTATATATTTGAAGCAAAGAAAAAATTCGTTAGAAAAATTTACTGGCACCATCTGTTGATGCTAGATCTAACTTCGTCGGAAACAACACAGAATAAACTAAAAATTAAAAATCAATTAATTAATTAATAAATATTTTTAAAAAACTGTATTAACATCAATTGTCATCCACTATAAGCTTAAAAAATGTATTTGAACTTCAGTGGATGAAAAAAAAGTATTTTATTAGTAAAGTATTGAAAATTTGAACACGATATACATGTATAAATAAATATACAGTAAGACCCCGCTTAACTCGGGGTATACGTTCCATCAACAGCGTTAAACGAGGTTATCTCATCATGTAAATAATGGAGTCAGGGGAAGATGGGTAGAAAATTGGCCAGGTATTTTACCATTAAATTAATTAATTATGTTTCTGTAATAATAAAACAAAAATTTATTTCTTACAAATATAGAAGCATAATAAACGAATATGCATATACAATAAATAACATTCTAAGGCAGTATGTTTACATTTCAGATCATTCAGTCTCTTCTGTATTTCCTATTTTCTGCCATTTTATCAAGAAGGTAGATTGGCTTAAGGGCATTTTTTGCGTTCAATTTCGTCGTCAATCTATATAGAAAGTCGTTTTTTCATTTATTCTATTGTATTATTTCTAGAACGGGTAATTCTAGTTGCAGAGCTTGTCGTATTTGCAGTTACAGATGACAGTATTTTTTCTTTATTCTTAAGAATGATCCTTATTGTTGAAGTTGCCAAAATCAATGCAGCACCAATTTGAGATTGACGTTCACCAGTATCTATAATTCTCTACTCACTTGCATTTCAGTTTCTAGTGAAATGCTTTTTTTATGTTTTATTTTCGTGTTTTTCATTATCACCCATGATAAAAACTAAAAATCATGATATTTGTCATTATAGCAATCGTTATATTATATTAATTTATACTTACAATAACGTCAACAAATGTTTGAAACGATAAAAATACTTTCGTATAGTACCGCTGGAAAGAAGAAACACAGATAAACTGCTTCGGATATCGAGAAGCCTACCGCTGCGTGTATTTCGAAGAATCCCACAATTCAAATAAAAGAGCGTTAAACCGAAACAGTGTTACACGGGGTCGTCTTACTATATTTATATATATAGGGAGAGACTGAATTAATAGTAAGATTTGAAAAAAAAAATATCATATCACACAAAATACTAATGATATACAAGGTGATCAGAATTAAAACACCCCTACTCTGAGCTCTCTATACATCGAACTACTCAGTGTAGAGGCTCCAAAATTGTTGAACATACCATTCAAGACATGGGGGAAAGGATTTAGCGAAAAAAAATTAGTTCCAGAAACACCGATAGATGGCGCTGTGTAACAGAGAATATACTAAAAAGACACAAAATACACATTTGTAACACATTTTATTCGATCGCACCAAATATTCATATCTTATCGATGCAAGGAATGCTGCTCAATATGGTTCCCTTCTTCAAGATGTAAAATCTGCAGTCTGTGTAGAGTTTGTTCAACTGCTGATCGTAATTGGTCGACAGAGATGCTTCTCACATGCATAGTGATACTGTCCTTCAAATCTGCCAAGGTTATCAGACGTCCTCGATAAACAAGATTTTTTAAATGTCTCCACAACCAAAAGTCACAGGGATTAAGATCTGGAGAACGAGGTAGCCATGCTGTCGGAAACACACGACTAATCACACTATCATTAGTAAAATGTTGCCGAAGAAACTACTGAAAACAGAGTCCAATGTGTGGAGGCGCTCCATCTTGCATGAAGGTAATTGAATCAAGACATTGGTGTTGTAGCATTTGGGGTGCAACAAAATTTTCAAGCATGTTTTTGTACCTCCTGGCCGTCACGGTGCAGGTCACAGGGCCATTGCGAGTAGTCTCTTCGAAAAAGAAAGGTTCAAGAATGAATGTGGCTGTGAATCCACACCAGAATGTAACTTTCGGTGAGTGAAGTTGATTCTCTTGGAAGGTGCGAGGGTTTGCCGTGTCCCAAATGCGACAGTTATGGATATTGACTGTTCCACTTAGATGGAAATGCGCTTCGTCACTCCATAGAATTTTCCACGGCCATGAGGCATCCACTTCAACTCTAGCCAGGAATGTCAATGCAAAGGTCAGTCTCTTCTCCCTGTCGTTGGCCATCAACTGCTGATTGTGACGAATTTTGTACGGGAAAAATGCACAACTTTTCTCAGTACATTCCACACTGTGCTGTAGGGAACACCCAAGTGTCGTGATACTGCACGGGCACTACTACAGCCTATGACGTTATCCATTGATTGATCAACAATAGCGGTGGCAACATCTTCAACGACATCTGAACGGGTCGATTTGCGTCCTCGACCCGGCTGAACACCAAGATGTCCAGTTTTCTCGCATCGAGCGATCACTCTCTTTAGAGCTTGTGGAAGTAATGGTCCTTTGCGTAAATTTTTATAAGTCTATGAAACTCCCGAAGTGCAGCTGCAGCATTTCCTTTGCTTTCATAAAACAGCTTCACAAGCAAAGCATAAATGTTCGTAATGTGTTCAAATCTACTCGTAATACAAAGATATATACAAATACCTCTGGCTCTCGGGATTGTAATGTTTTTCCGAAGTGACCTGCAAGGTCATTTGGGTTGGCCTCTCCTGTTCTAGATGTAGAAGACAAAGGGAGTGACCCCATATTTGAATAAGTAGTAAATATAAATTAATAGTGAAAGATCGCACGTTTCCTTTTTTTCATTACAAAAATTTCGGACATCAGTCTAAGATATATGCCTATGCTCCTTTTAATGTCTACTTTTAATTTTAAGAGTACGTGACAGCCATCAATGATAAGAATGACATTTTCCCAGTTTCATCCCTTTTTATGCCAAAAACATAGCTGCAAACCAAGGGTTTATGCAAATTTTTGTGCTTACAGGGCGAAATTTCAATTACAATGACAGTTTAAGTTTCTTCACCTTTTTTATCTTCTTTTTTTCATATCAGTAATAGAAATCAAAAAGGAAAATTACATATTGCATGTGTTTTGTTTTTGTTTCTTGTGATAATTCTTTCCTTTTTTCAGATTATCTGGTGTACAGTGCCATCTATCGGTGTTTCTGGAACTATTTTTTTTCGCGTTATCCGTTTCCCCATGTCTTGAATAGTATGTTCAACAAATTTGGAGCCCCTACACTGAGTGTTCGATGTATAGAGAGCTCAGGGTAAGGGTGTTTTAATTCTGATCACCTTGTAGAATAAGATCACTCAGAAATAGAGAGAGAGACAATTACTGCATTTATGTTTTCCGCATTTATGAGCCTTATCAAGATTGAGACACCATGCGATAAGAGAATGAAATCCATCGAGACAAAATATACCTTAATCTGTGATGTACCTCCTCTTGGAAATACATCCCTCGAAGCATCAGCGTGAGCTAGAGGTGTAGGGTTATCGTAAGAATTAGAATCAAACATTATCTTAATATGACTTTATTAAGATGTTCAACTTAAACTTTTTGAACAAATATATAAATTAATGAATGAGAGAATCTACGATGACGCAATACGCAACACACAATATAATACAGACCTATCCCAATAATTGAACCGCCTAATCTTCAAATATAATAATAGTAAGTAATCAATCTTATCTTATATTATTCTGTAATAAACTTGTCTTTATCTACAGTGGTATGTAGCTGTGCTTTTAACTTCTAATCGATCACCAATATGTTTATCCACGACACGTAGAACTTGAATCTTTGAACGGTGAGCACTGCAATAATCATCCAATACCAAAACGCACTTTAATTGTCGAACATTCCTTTACACTACCATTACATTGCCATCACTGCCATCTCGCTTACTCTAAGATCCTATATTTATCCTATATTATTTGCATCTCTTCACTTCTCGTTTCTTGGATTTGGTTGAAAAAGAGTTGCCATTAACTCTGGCCCAAAGAACCCAAAGGACTTGTTAAAGAAAAGACGCGTAAGTCGTCACAAAGCTAAGAAAATACTTTTCTTTTTAAAGGCCTGATAATTAAAAAATTTTTTTAAAAAAAAACCAGGAATGCAGAATTTTATTTCAAAACTTTTATCCTTGTCAAATTAATTACCAGGCATTGAATTTCATTAACAGAATCGCATGATTTTTAATCAAAAGCAGCATTTTTCATCGATACAAAGCGACTGTTTTAGTTACTTTTACTCTCAAGCATACAATCGCTTAATTATAAATTTATTACATCTCTGATGAACCCGCACTCTTTTAGAGTTCAGTGAAAATAATATAAAATTCCAGAAAAAAGGATTTGCCGTTTACTTTGTAGTGTATTTACACTTCGCATTTTATTTAATAGACATGTTTTGAGCCACCTTTTTGCTCGAAAAATTTAATTTATTTGGTTAAGAAAATGAATCCTATTTAAAAAATGAACAAAAGCAGAAAATCATAATTCAATGTTTTTAATTTTTCAGATGTTTACAATGTTCTACATTTTGTTGATCTAAAATATACTTCTGCATATATACTCTTATCGACGTTATCATGAGATACATTTTTAGATATGCTTAAGGTATCCGACTACCCTAAAATCATGATTTTTTTCAAAAATTGACAAACATTTCTTATGATTTTATTGTATAAGCTATTATATTAGCGTTACAAAAATACCAAGTGTTTTATTTTCCGTTCACTAGAACAAAAATTACAAGTGTTTTAGTAAAAGCAGATGCAATAACTTTACATAAAATGTCAAACTTTAAAATGCTTTAAACTCGAAATGTGATTTTTTCGAAAAATTCAAACGGGGACAGCGATTGCTGAAAAAGTTTTAAAAATAATTTACTGAAATTTTTTGTGTATGTTTTGTATATAACATTATAAGTGTTTTAACCTTCAGATTTATCAATCACTGTTTTATTTCAAAATGTACAGTCCTTTATGTGAATATAATCACTGTTTTTTTTTAAGCAATTCCATGTAGTCACTAAGATAAAGTGCTCTAGTTTTTGTGAAAATTAAAATATCTCTCTTATTCTGAAGGTCATTTCAAATATGAATAACAAAGTAACACATCAAAATTGAAAAATTGAGAATTTGTTAATAAATTTTTTGTACAGAATGGGCCACATTTATGTAATTTTTTGTACATTTTCCCCAATTTTTTAACATTTTAATACTAATAAATTTTTTTTGTGTTTTCAATTTTTAGATTTTTTTCTTAAAATATGCTAAATAAATCTAAAACCCCCCAAAAAATCTCCATATCTCCATTTTTTCAAAAAAATTCTCGCAAGTAGTCGGATACCTTAAATATATATATTACTAATTATTATAAAACAAACCAAGAAAACAAACAAATCTTTGAGGAAAGTATTTGATCCGAATATATCAAAAGCTATACTTGTACGAAATATTTATAACTAATAGTTGTATTTAATAAAGTAAAGAATCACACACAACTATGTTGAGAAACGGGAATTTTGCATTTATAATGTACAGAAAAAAAAAAAACTTTTCAAAAATTATTGGTAGCTTTTTTAAATACAACTTATTACTTTCTAAATGTATAATTTATTTTCTTATAGAAGCAATGTTGGAAGGCAACTTGGCTATTCTGTTTTTAGGGGCAAGTGACACTATCTTTAGTTCCTTGGGATGGCTCTATCGCTTAATAAGTAAGCATAAGGACATTCAAGAGAAAGTTCATACTGAGCTGATGGAAGTTCTAGGAAAAGATGGAAGAGCAAGATTCGAGGAAAGGCAAAAGATTCCTTACACCTTCGCTGTACTCATGGAAGCACAGAGATTTGCAAGCAATGTACCACTCAGTACGACTCGAAGGTAAGTAGATGCAAGTTATGATTGGTTATAAAAATTTTAAAAACATTCTCTTTAAATCTTAAGGTATGTGAGCTTCCCAATCATAATTGAAGAGCTAAAGTGAGCTCATGTCATACTAATGATTATTGAATGATCGGAGTTTTTAGGTGAACCAAAAATGGGTATTTTTCATTAAATTTATTTAAATGTTTCTTATTATAAAAATGCCAAAAATATGCTGATTTTTGACTAAGCATAAGAAATTCATAATTGCACTTGAAAGAATTATAAAAAATTAATTAAGTAAAACTTTTTCAGAATTTATGCAATTCGGGATATTAACTCAGGATTACTCCGTTAACCAAAGTACGCATTGCACACTTTACTGTGACATTCACATCTTTACTTATGAAGTCAGTGTAAAACGTTTATCGTCTGCGATTGTTGAACAATGCGTGCACATGCGGCCGATCGGACTAGACTCAAAAAATCTCGGAGGGTTTTCCAATACATGGATGAACAGTTTATTATTTTCTGATGGGTAGATCCGTAATAATAAGTCAATCCTTTTGGATAATTTAAGCCCGGACACCCTGTATAGTGATTAATGCCAAGATAATTTTGTTTTGTTTAGGGCCAACCAAGATATTCATATCAATGGATACGTTATTCCAAAGGGCTCGGAGATAACTGCTAATCTTTGGGCTTTGCATTATGACCCAGCTTATTGGGATGAGCCAGAAGAATTCCGCCCGGAAAGATTTTTAACAGATGGAGGTACAAAACTTATCAAGAACCCACCCAGTTATGCTCCATTTTCTATTGGTATGCATTTTGTCTAACTATATGCATTTGTAAAATTTGTTTTTGATGTAGAATATTTATGTTTTAATTTTAAATTTGGGGAAAATAGTAGAATGGGAGTTAAAAAAAAAGATAAATGATTATCGTCATCCATTTTCACAAAAAAATTTTTTAAAAAATTCATTCTGCACCTTATAAATTTTAACAAACATAAATTTTTTTTACAAAATGAATTTTAATAAAAAAGAAAAATGGACTCTTTCTTCGTTGTAATAAATAAGTTCTTCAGTTTAGTATTATTTTAATTTTCATTGCATTGATATCACCCCCCTCGTTTGAATATATCTTTGATTATCAGCGTGAGCTAGAGGTGTAGGATTAACGGAAGAACTAGAAGCATACATTATCTTAATATATATTCATTAAGATATTTAACTTAATCCTTTAACAAATTAGATTATAATAATATATATGTGAGAGAATCTACGGGGGCAAAACACACAGTTTATATAATACCGAATTAGCCTAACTCGGACCACTATCAATAACTGACTCGCCTAAACTCAATTCCAATACTATCACAGATCCTAATATTAAATAGTCAATCCTACCTTGCTGTAGTTTGAGGAAGCGATCACATCAATCTTAGATGAAGGCGTGTAATTACTCGAGTGCAATGGTATGCACCTTGACTCAATGTATCTCTATCACGTATAATTTCTGCAAGTCGCCACGTAACGATTTCCAAAACTTCTTCATGCTTGAACCACGGATTATGTTTACATTCCTCTAATTGCCATCCCGCTTACTCTAACTTCTGATATTTAAAAGCTTCCTAATTTGCATCTTTCTTTCACGCTTCACTTCTTGGTTTTGGTTGGAAAAGAGTTGCCATTAATTCTGGCCCCAAGGAACCCGAAGGACATGTTAAAGAAAAGACGCGTGAGCCCGTCACAAGTGGTGCTGCTTTAAAAGAAACATATATTCCCTCTTTTTTACAAAAAAGACATGATAAGAAAAATGATATATATCTAAAACCATAATTCTGTGTTCACATAATATATTATAAATAAATCCCTTAAAAATTAATAATGATATTAATGTTCCTTTTTCCTTTCTTTTTTTTAGGAAGAAGGAACTGTCCCGGTGAAACAATAGCATGGATGGAAATATTGTCTTACTTTTCTGAAACTTTGAAAAGATTTGAGGTTTCAACACCCTCACAAAAAGAGCCTGAATTCGTTATTGAGAATGGACTGGTATCTCGACTTGCACCTCAACCTTTGTGCTTCAAAGAACGAAAGCTCTAATCTCACGCCTTAGCATCGTCCCTGTTACGTCGTATATATGTTTGCTGAAAATACTTTTCATAAGTTTAAACTGTATTTTTATATGAATTGCTTAAGTTTTTATTTAAATCGTTTTTCACACGCAATGGAGTACCATCAAGCTTTATATAAACAGGGTGTAACTGGTTCTTATGACATTTAAAATAGTTATTTGCTTAACGTTGAAAAAATCAAGCAAATAATATTTTTATCTCAAGTGCATGTTTAAATTAGGTACGTATGAGATAACTGAAAAGATGAGATAAAAATTCTCATTTATATTCCACAGTTCTTTTTAGCATGTTACGTAAAAATGAAATAAAGTAACTATTCATTAAAAAAGTTGTTTCTTTCTAGAGATCAGATTTTACTTTTTGAGTTTGAAAAACATTTTTTTACACAACAAATGCCACACACTACAATAGAACCTATTGCATTAGTGCTCTCTCTAATATTTTTTGACTATAGAATCAAGACTAATTACTGCCGGGCACACGGACAAATGTTCAGCGGTCATAGGTTGACCAGAGTCATGCAAAGTACAGTCCGGTGATTTGGCGATACCAATTCTGTAGAGATGCTATCTTTCAAAAATCTAAAATGAGCTACAGCAGCTTTTCTAAGAACCCCAGGACGGGTTCTCATTCAAAATTGTCCAATTCTTGTCCTTCGACATCTCCACGGCCTCCATTTTAAAATGATACTTAAAAACCATATAAGTAAAAGGCCTTAAGGTTGAAGTTTTCGTGGATCTTTGGATAGCAAGGGCTTGAAGGAAGGAAGGTTCGTTCTGGGTACCTTCCGTTCCGAACGAATGCGAGTACTTTACAGATCACGCCAAAACGATCGTCTTCGCGTGATGTTGGTACTAGTTCATATAGATATCCCACCGTCACATACTCCCCTGCCAGTGTTTCGGCGAATAGGAGAACGAACGATACCATATTCGAGGCGAGCAGGTAAGCAGTTGCGTCACTTGGTGGTTTGCGTGATTCGTGCGTGACGGCTTGAGAGTTGCGGGATTTGTGTTGCGGGATTTGTGTTGCGGTTTAATTTCGTCAATTGTGTGAGATGGCTTTGAGAAGTATCGGCTTATTTGCGTCAATGTTTGATGGTTTGGTTGCTTTTGCGGTGGATTGATGGCGCCACGACTGCGGCGCAGGAAGGGTGTGGTTCATATCACGGTCAGGGTCACCAACGAAGGAAGGAAGGTTCGTTCTGGGTACCTTCCGTTCCGAACGAATGCGAGTACTTTACAGATCACGCCAAAACGATCGTCTTCGCGTGATGTTGGTACTAGTTCATATAGATATCCCACCGTCACATACTCCCCTGCCAGTGTTTCGGCGAATAGGAGAACGAACGATACCATATTCGTGGCGAGCAGGTAAGCAGTTGCGTCACTTGGTGGTTTGCGTCATTCGTGCGTGACGGCTTGAGAGTTGCGGGATTTGTGTTGTGGTTTAATTTCGTCAATTGTGTGAGATAGCTTTGAGAAGTATCGGCTTATTTGCGTCAATGTTTGATGGTTTGGTTGCTTTTGCGGTGGATTGATGGCGCCACGACTGCGGCACACGAAGGGTGCGGTTCATATCACGGTCAGGGTCACCAATGAAGGAAGGAAGGTTCGTTCTGGGTACCTTCCGTTCCGAACGAATGCGAGTACTTTACAGATCACGCCAAAACGATCGTCTTCGCGTGATGTTGGTACTAGTTCATATAGATATCCCACCGTCACATACTCCCCTGCCAGTGTTTCGGCGAATAGGAGAACGAACGATACCATATTCGAGGCGAGCAGGTAAGCAGTTGCGTCACTTGGTGGTTTGCGTGATTCGTGCGTGACGGCTTGAGAGTTGCGGGATTTGTGTTGCGGTTTAATTTCGTCAATTGTGTGAGATGGCTTTGAGAAGTATCGGCTTATTTGCGTCAATGTTTGATGGTTTGGTTGCTTTTGCTGTGGAATGATGGGCCACGACTGCGGCGCACGAAGGGTGCGGTTCATATCACGGTCAGGGTCACCAATGAAGGAAGGAAGGTTCGTTCTGGGTACCTTCCGTTCCGAACGAATGCGAGTACTTTACCGATCACGCAAAAACGATCGTCTTCGCGAGATGTTGGTACTAATTTATATAGATATCACACCGCCGCATGCTCCTTTCTGAGCAAGAAAGTCAGCATGCTCATTCCCAGCAATGACACAATAAGCCGGTATCTACTGAAAAGAAAACCTGGTCAGGGTAACGGACTCGTGGCCGGCATGTCATGAGTTCGAGTCTAGTACCACTGAAGACTTGCTGTGTAGGGGAGCGATGCACGTTAAATCTGTCGAAGGCTCAAACGTCCTCCCATTGGTGTGGTAGTTAGGAGAGGGATGCCAGCTCAGGTGTTGTCCTTGTCACTTGATCCTACAAGATCCGCGACCAAAAGCCCTCGAGTAGCTGAATAGTGCGACGTTAACCCGTTCAGGACCATTATCACATATATGTGATCCCGTTTTTCTCCCTCCACGTCCACGGGATCATATGTGGGAATAAGCTTTCCCTACTCATTGGCCTATGATCACACTGGTGTTAGCAGACTTAGGAACGCTTTTATATTAATTTTTACAAGCACTAGATGGTGGTTAAAAACCGGTTTTTTTTTCGAATAATGTTTCATAAAACTTTGAACTTAAATATGTATTTCTTAGACTCCGTGTTTTTTTTAATTAGTTCCGAGATATTTATGAATATAAACAACTGCACACATGTTTAGATTTTTCGAGAGAATCGGACATTTAGAGTTTCGTGATCTATTGCTCTATGGGTTTCTGTTTATATTTTGAATAAGTTGGTTTAGTTTTCTAATATTTTCTATAATCGTATGCAAATGTATGGGATTTTTCACAGTTTTTTTGAAAATGTACGTGATTCTTTTTACTAAAATGAAAACATTTTCTTTAAAATTCGCAATTTTTTTTTCAAATTTAGCGAAAATTTTGTATTTTGTGTTCAAATATTATCCATGATAGTAAATTGTACGTTTTAGCTTATTTTTGATTGCATTCAAAACTTTATATGAATTTTTAAAGGAAATTAGGCTTAGCTGAGAAATTCGCCCGGTCCCGTGCGTGCGTATCCTCTCCGAATGTGCTGGGGAAGCGCTTCTTTCCCCTTCCGCTGGTCCTGAAGGGGTTAATATTCACTCACTCGGTGAAACTCCTTCTGAATGATCTTCATGCAGTCTCCTCAAACATGCGTCACAACTTAACTGAGTATGAAGCGTAGTCCATTGCTTCTTAATCATTGTTCTATATTTTTAATTTTTATCCCTTTTACTCTTATCTAACATGGTGTGGAGCCCCTATGCATAAGTTATTTGCTTTTATTTTTAAAATTGGATTTTTATAATTTTAGTTTAGCTTTAATTATTACAATTTTTATTATTTTAACGAACATTGCAAATGTATCGTTAAAAGATTCTATATAGTTTTAGCAAATGTTTGACGCAACTCAGCCACACAATATACTATTACTCCACTTTGTAAGGCACCCGGTGGGGGTTGCCCCGCTTCTACATTGTCCTCGCGATCTAGGTCGAAGCAGTGAAGAAGCAGCCATACCATTTATCTTAATATCTCTTTATTAAGATATTAACTTAAACAATATGCAACATTAATAAAATATTTAATTCAAGTGAATTTGGAGTAAAGAGACACACTATTCGTACTACCAAATAATCGCGTAACCGACCACTATATCTAACTATACCGACTATTTCTAACTTCAGTAACTAGACAGTTCTTAATAACTTAATTTAACAGTCTTACCGCTATATCTTGGTTAAATTCGCTTGATTATAATTGACGTGGCTTTTATCCTTGTGGAATGATATCCACCTTTAACTTGATCGCACAGGTATGGATAGATTAAATCTTGAACTCGGGATTTCCTCTCACTTTAACTTAGGCGTTTGTACACACTTTAACTTAGGCGTTTGTACACATAGACCTCGTACATTCACTTCTCATAGACACACCACGGACGCTTAACTTCTACTTTTTATAAGATTCCTAATTTGAATATTCACGTTTCTCTTCTCGAGTTGGTTGGAAAGAATGACCATTCTGGCCCGAAAGAAACCCAAGGGGATAATTAGTTGAAATCGCGATGAGCCCATCACAACTTTAACAGTAGCTTATTTACATATATATCACTTTAATTTATCCATATAAACAAAACTTAACTAAACTCAGTGATGCAGCAGCCAATGGCGGGCCAAGGCCTACTCTGCTTATTTCAGTTTTCATAACCCTGGGTGCTGAGATGCATGAGCAGATGTTCCGGTCAGGTGGTCAGTCTGACGCGAAAACCCCCAGTGTTTGTTCCCAAGCAAGCTTGGTACTCATTTATCGACCCACTGAAGGGATGAAAGGATGAATCGACCTTGCTTAGCCCCGGGGTTTGAACGCCGGACCTGTGGCGTGGAAGCTCGATACTCTACCACTCGGCCACTGGACCTCAATTTATCTATATACATGTAGGAAAAAAGAGACACAAAATCCCTGATCCATCATGATAGCTTCAGAATTATTAAACCTACAGACTTGAAATTGGCTGGAGTGTTTCTTTTGTTGAGTAGAGATTTTCTAGAACACGTTAAGTAAAAACTGACTCCCATGGGGATTGGGGCAGGCGTTATAGATAAAACTTCCGTTTTTAAACCATTAGGCTTACTGACTTGAAATTCGGCAAAACATTTTTTTTTTTTGAGTAGAAATCCATTTCGAACGGATTTTGCGAAAATCAGTTCCTAAGGGGGAGCTCAAAGAGGGAACGGGGTGTTATAGATAAAAAAATTCCCGATTTTTAATCTACCATATAAACAGACTTAAAATATGGCAAGCATATTTCTTTTGTTGAGTAGAGATCCACTAAAATGAGTTTTGTGGAAATCAACTCCGGGAGAGGGTAGTTTCGAGTACGTTAATGATAAAAACACTTCGACTTTCAAAATTCAAGTCCTTACCAGTTTAAATAAAGAGGGAAGGGTGATAAGAAAGTTTTTAAACACAATCGAAAACGCATTGTGCTGGGACATAGATAACAATAACTTTTAAAAAACTGTATATAGTCGTAAACCATCATGAAATACCCAGCAAAGCGAGTGGGTGAAGTCTGGCTCAATATAAGAATTTAATTTCAGAATTCATACTTTAATAGAGCTTAAACTGTTCAGGGCCAGGTGATTTTTCCAGTCAAGCCTAACATCATTTAAAAAATTATAAAAATTCATTATTGTAATAAAATATGCTGAAACTAGCTATTATATCCGTTCTTCGCACGGGTGAATTGAAAAATTAAACAATACAGATTGAAGGATAAAAAAGTTTTTAATGAGTTAATTTTACGTGAATTGCTAATTAAACAAAAAGAAAATCTTTTTGCATATCTCCGCTGAACAAAAAGAAATCCTGTTTGTTAAATTTTAAGTTTGTAGATCTAATAGCTGATAAAAAGGATTTTTTTTATCTATAACTCCCCGTAACTCTCTTGTGGGTCAATTTTTGAAAACACCTTCCTAAGCTGATCTCTGCTCAGCAAAAGTAGCACATTGTTACAAATTTTGGGTAATGAACGCTTAAAATAGTATAAATAATTTAAATCTAGAAGTGTAATGCGTTAATATTACTTTTTGTTGTATTTACTTTATGCTATAATTATAATCAGCCTCACACTCGTACTGTTCAAACTTTCGCAGTTCCTGGCACCTGGTATAGAAAAAACAAAATGCAAAGTTTTGCTTCACATATAAAAGATAGATATATGCTGTCGCGGGCTTTTTTGCAGATTGCTGAATTTTTTCCTACTTTCTTGACAATTATCGTTATATTTGAATTGAACACTTCACACAATATCGTTAAAAATTATAGCCTACTAGCTGGTATACCCGTTCTTCGCACGGGTGAACTGAAAAATTAAACAACACAGATTGAAGGATAAAGAAGTTTTTAATGAGTTAATTTTACGTGAATTGCAAATTAAACAAAAAAAGCTTTTTGCATACCTCAGCTAAACAAAAAAAAGAAGAAAAAAACACCTTTGTTAAATTTTAAGTATGTAGATCTAATAGCTGATAAAAGGATTTGTTTTATTTATAATTCCCCGTAACACACTTGAGGGTCGATTTTTGAAAATACCTCCCTAAGCTGATCTCTTCTCAGCAAAAGTAACATATTGTTAAACGTTTTGCGTAATGAACACTTAAATTAGTGTAAATAATTTATATCTGAAAGTGTAATACATTAATATTACTTTCTGTTGTATTTATTTTATGTTAAAATTGTAATACTCGCAAGCAATGCCGTTTCTTAAATTATAATGGCTATAATGGCGATTCAATGAAAAACACAGCGAAATGATAACGATAGAGTCAAGTTGTTAAATGTCTAGCTACTTTCATAGCTCGAGCTTTATTAGAGCATTGTAAGACCCGCCGTGTAGATCGTGATGCACGTTAATGCTTTACCTACCACATTATGATTTACTGCAGTTTTTTTCATGCAATATTCTTTTTGGATCACTACATTGAAAATTAAGGGATATACATAAACGAAATACTCCACTTTGGGAAATTTAATCCGTTAGAGATAATAAATTAATTAAAGATATTCCACTGTAAAATTAATTATATACACCGTTCACTCAAAATAAATAGTCAAATCGTTTTCTAAGGTCTTCATTAACATATAAAAACATAAGACACTTAAATTTTGACATAAACTATTTTTTCGGGACAAAAATAATAATCCTTGCAATCCGCTGAAAACGCCGTCAGCTGAAAACTCATATCTGCTGCAAAACTGTTCGCCTTCCACGCTAAAATAATCATCATAGAACCCGTGCTGCCCTATATCTTGGAAAAGTGTATTTCAAAGAATATTCCTGCTAAATATTGATAGAATATTCCTTTTAAGTGGTGTGGTAGTTAGGAGAAGGGGGTGCCAGATCAGGTGTCGTCCACGTCACTTGACCATGGTTCAAAATTACGGGGTCCGTTTCCAAAAGCCCTCGTGTAGCTGAACAGTGCGACGTTAATATTCACTCACTCCAAAAAATACAGTACAGTGGTTATAATTATTTTTATACTTAAAAATGCATTAACCGCCTATTCAATT
This sequence comes from Trichonephila clavipes, assembly GCA_019973935.1. Taxonomy (NCBI): domain Eukaryota; kingdom Metazoa; phylum Arthropoda; class Arachnida; order Araneae; family Nephilidae; genus Trichonephila; species Trichonephila clavipes. The sequence continues at coordinate 152,013 of BMAU01016558.1, forward strand.
AAAATTATAGCGTTATAATTAACTTGTAACCACAAACAAACTATGCCAGTGCTTCTCAAACTTTCAATACTGGCGTCACCCTTTTCAATCACAATTTTATCGCCCCCCTATACATTAATAATATACTGAATGCAATTATAATGCACTTTGACGCTAAAGCAATAATCTTTATTATAAACCGTACAAATTTATGACATAAGTATTAAGATGTGTATATGTTTCTTTTAAGCAAAAAAAAAATTAAGTAGTAGGATAATTATGTTATTTTTCTTCTATCTAATTTTTAAATTGGGACACATTGCAAAATGCGGTGTATAGATATCAAAATATAGATATCAGCTAAATATAGAAAAAGAGCTCAGAGGGTCAATTTCTAATAATAAGCATTCCTTTGAAAAACTGCTTTGTACGACAAGCCCTTGGAAGTTGAAAATACTTTATAAACTTGTTCTTAATTTAGTATTAATTAATTAGCTATAAGATACTCTGTGCAGCACTGATACATTAAAAGTATACCGGCTGAAGTACTCGCTCTTTTCACGAGTTCATTTATAAGAAAATAAAACATTATTGATATAATCGCTGAATTGTAAGGAGAGTAAAGCCAAGTGCGCGACAATGTTTACAAAATTGTAAAATGATTTTTTTTAAATGATTGTTTAAATTATAATTAGTTTTAAGTGAACTGTAATTTTAAGCCTCACAGAATTAGCATTTAAAATTGATGTTGAATAATGAACAATTAAAAAAAATTCTGATGAAGAATAATTGTATTATTTTTAATATTTAAAGTGAAAAGACTTCAACATGTTTTAACCCTGGAGCGGGCGCGCACTCGATATTAATGGTCGAGTGAGGTTATTGAGACATCCTAATCCTTTTTTTATAATTATTTATATAGTACACAATAAAAATAGTAATTCGAGTGAATAATTTAATTAAGAGAAAATATACTTCGCTACTTTCAAGGACACAGAAAATAATTAGGAAAAAAAGTTATCACACCGGGAACTCAGTCAAAACAAGTACCTTAAGATCGTAAAAAAATGTTTGTCACTCCCAAAAAAGAGGGAGATATGTGACAAATATATTTTATTTCACGTTAAGACTGTCAAACAGGAGGATAGTGCCAGGGCCATTGGTAACAATTAAACAGTTTTGGCAGGATTACCGATTTCGTGCACTCTGTGCTCGGCGTGACCACTCCCGGATTAAAAGTGTATTTATTAGAATATGGATGTTCGAAAACAAATTATGTAAAACGTTTTTCATTATGCTTTATATATTTGGGATTACTCATAAAAATAAATCTTGGCCTAGTAATCCTTCAAAGGGCTCTCTGTGCTTTTCCAAAAATCATAAAAATATTTTACAAGGAAAAAAGCGCATTAGAAATAGTTTATTTACAACTTCCCTAAATGAAAAAACAAATACATAAGAGCAGGGACGTAACTAACCGTACAAGTAAGTTCGAAGGTCAAACCGCAGCAAATACATTCTGCTGCCTACAGCTGATGGCAGTAATATATAACAGCGATGAATTTTTTATACTCCTAAATTTTTTTTTTTTTTTTTTTTTTTGATAATGGGTCTGGGTTTTTTCTCCTCTGATAAGAAAACGTAATAAAAAATCTCTCATCATGGGATTACAGCAAATCAAATAAAATGTTTTTTTATTTTGTTATAGTATGCAAGATAGCTAATGCGGTTTTGAAGTAGAAGCTTTTATTTCTGATTTCGTAATATCGCAGATGATATATATAAATTATATCAGTGTAAATGTGTATTTTTTATGTCAGAAAGTATTTTGTTTTACTTCATTTTAATATTTAATTTTTTTAATCTTTTATTTTCGATATGCTCGCGCCCCCCTTGCAGGTTTATCGCGCCCCACAGTTTGAGAAACATTGAACTATGCAAATATGTCCAATGATGTAGTGTGAAAGAAAAAGTTTATTTACTGTAAGTGCCAGAAGCAATAAAAATATTTATTCTGAAAAAAGATCAATTTCTTCAACCAAATGTGCATAATAAAATCATTAAAAAAACATTTAAATAAAGAGAGATTAATAACAACCTCCCCCTTCAAAACTTAGTTTTATTTTGAAATAAAATTAAGGATTATGCTGATCACAGGAATTAATTATAAGCGTGCGCCTTGCGTAGCCAAAACAAAAAGGGTTCTTTCACAAACAAAAGATAGATATATGCTGACGTGGGCTTTTTTGCAGCGCACGCTAGAATTGCTTGCAGATGGCAGAATTTTTTCTTACTTACTTGACAAATATCGTTATATTTTGGACACTTCTTACAATATCTTTATAAATTATAGCCTATGCTATAAATTATAGCCTATGTGTTATTCTGATGTATAAGCTATATTGCTGTAAAGTTTCATTAAAATCCATTCAGTTGTTTTTGCGTGAAAGACCACACAACATTTAAAATATATATCTAGATGTGTTATTCTGATGTAGCTGTATTATTGTAAAGTTTCATTGAAATCCATTCAGTTGTTTTTGCGTGAAAAAGTACCAAACATCCATACAAACTTTCACGTTTATAATATTAGTAAGGATTTATAGTTTATACATTCCAAATTAAGATCGCACCAATATGATCACGGGCCTTAGAATGGGCAAAACGCAATCTCAAATATGATACCGTTTTCCCTAAAGCAGTGTTTCTCAAACTGTGGGGCGCGCCCCCCTGGGGGGCGCGAGCATATCGAAAATAAAAGATTTAAAAATATTTAATTTACTGGAATGAATTAAAACAAAAAGTACAGACGTAATAAAAAATGCACTTTTTCTCTGATATAATTTATAGGCGCGCGCGCGATATTCAATCATCAAAAATAAAAACTTCTTCAATACCTAATTAACTATCTTTGATCCTATAGCCAAATTAAAAAAAAACTTTTATTTGATTTGCTGTAATCCCATGATGAACAATTTTTTATTACGCTTCCTTTTTAATCCTAACATACTACTTATTCAGAGAAAAAACAGATCCCGGACCCAGAATCGAAAAAATTTAGAACATAAAAAATTCATCACTGTCATAATTTTTGAAATACTGCACATTATAGCTGTAATCTGTTTGACCGTCTAAGTTATTGGTACAGTTAGTTATGAACCCTCTCTTATGTGTTTCTCATTTAGGGAAGTTGTAAGTAATGTATTTCTGTGTTGCGCTTTTTTTCCATGAAAAGAGATTTATGATATTTGAAAAACCACGGAGAGTATATATATATTTAAGAGTATTCTAAAATATATAAAGCACAACGAAAAACGTTTTACAATATTTTTTACTAGTAACATATATCTAATATATATTATAAATGTGAAAGTTTGTGAAAATCTTTGTGGGTCTTTCACGCAAAAACAACTGAATGGATTTTAATGAAACTTTACAGTAATATAGCTTATACATCAGAATAACACATAGGCTATAATTTATACCATGGGCTATAATATATAAAAATTAGTAAAAAGTGTCCAAAATATAATGATATTTGTCAAGTAAGGAGGAAAAAATTCTGCCATCTGCAAGCAAAAAAGCCCACGTCAGCATATATCTATCTTTTGTTTCTGAAAAACTCTTTTTGTTTTGGCTACGCAAGGGGCTCGCTTCTAATTAATTCCTGTGATCAGAATAATACCTATTTTTTATTTCAGAATAAAACTAAGTTTTGAAGGGAGAGGTTGTTATAAATCTTTCTTTATTTTAATGTTTTTTTATGATTTTATTATGCACATTTGGTAGTAAGAAGTTGATCTATTTTCAAAATTACTACTTTTATCGCTTCTGGTACTTAAAGTAAATAAACTTTCTCTTTCACACTACATCATTTGGACAAACTTTCATAATTTTTTTGTGGTTAGTAGTTAATTATAACGCTGTAATTTTAATTGAATATGCAGATATTGCTTTTTTAAGTATAAAACTAATTATAACCACTGCACTGTATTTTTTGCAGTGAGTGAGTGAGTGAATATTAACGTCACACTGTTCAGCTACACGAGGGCTTTTGGAGACGGACCACGTAATTTTGAACAATGGTCAAGTAACGGGAACGACACTTGAGCTGGCACCCCCTTCTCCTAACTACCACACCACACCAACTTAGCAGGAATATTCTACCAATACTTAGCTGTAATATTCTTTGAAATCCACTCTTCCAAGATATATGGCAGCACGGGTTCTATGATGAGTATTTTAGTGGGGAAGGCGAACAGTTTTGTAGCAGATATTGCGTTTTCAGCGGATTGCAAAGATTATTATTTTTGTCGCAAAAAAATAGTTAATGTCAAAATTTAAGTGTCTTATGGTTTTGTCTGTTGATGAAGACCTTGGAAAATGATTTGACTACTTATTTTAAGTGAACGGTGTACATAATTTATTTTACAGTGGAATATCTTTAATTAATTTATTAGCTCTAACGGATTAAATTTTCCAAAATGGAGTATTTTGTTTATGTATATCCCTTAATTTGTACATGTAGTGATCCAAAACAAATATTGTATGAAAAAAAAACTGTAGTAAATCATAATGGGTTTGGATAAAGTATTAACGTGCATCGCTCCCCTACACGGTGGGTCTAACAAAGCTCTAATAAAGCTCGAACTACGAAAGTAGCTAGGCATTTGCCAACCTGACTCTATCGTTAACATTTCGCTATGTTTTTCATTGAATTGCCATTATAATTTAAGGAACGGCGTTGCTTGCGAATATTACAATTTAAAATAAAATAAATACAACAGAAAGTAATATTAATGTATTACACTTTCAGATATAAATTATTTACACTACTTTAAGCGTTCATTACGCAAAACTTTTTAAGAATGTGTTACTTTTGCTGAGCAGAGATCAGCTTAGGGAGGTATTTTGAAAAATCGACCCTCAAGAGTGTTTCGAGGATTATAAAATTTAAAAATCCTTTTTATCGGCTATTAGATCTACATAGTTAAAATTTAACAAAGGTGTTTTTTTTTCTTTCTTTTTTTGTTTAGCTGAGATATGCAAAAAGCTTTTGTTTGTTTAATTTTCAATTCACATAAAATTAACTCATTAAAAACTTCTTTTTCCTTCAATCTGTGTTGTTTCAGTTCACCCGTGCGTAGAACGGGTATACCAGCTAGTATTATCATAATGAATACACTTTTTACCTGGAAGTGGTCACGCGGGACACACAGATTACGAAATCGTTAATTTTGGCAAAACTGTTTACTTGTTACCAAAGAAAAGTTGAAAAGTCCTTGAAAGTAGGTAAGTATATTTTCTCATAATTAAATTATTCACTGAAATTACGATTTTTATTGTGTTGTATAAAAATAATTATAAAAAAGGATTGGGATGACTCAATAACCCCACTGGTCCATTAGTATCGAGTGCGCGCCGGCTCCAGAGTTAAAACATGTCTTTTCGCTTTAAATATTGAAAATAATACAATTATTCTTTATCTGAATTTTATATTATTTTTCATTATTCAACATCAATTCTGAATGATAATTCTGAAAGGCTTAAAATTATAGTTCGCTTTAAACTAATTATACTTTGAGCAATCATTTAAAAAAAATCCTTTTACATTTTTGTAAACATTGTCCCGCACTTGGCTTTACTCTCCTTACAAAATTCAGCGATTATTTCAATAATGTTTCATTTTCTTATAAATGAACTCGTGCAAGCGGGTACTTCAGTCGGTATACTTTTAATGTATCAGTGCTCCATAGTAGTTTATAACTAATTAATTAATACTAAATTAAGAACAAGTTTAATAAGTATTAACGACTTTCATGGGCTTGTCTTGCAAAGCAAAATTTTTATAAGGAATGCTTATGATTAGAAATTGACCCTCTGAGTTCTTTTTCTATATTTAGCAGATATCTATATTTTGTCTTCTAAGCAGCAACCGCATTTTGCAATATGTTCCAATTTAAAAATTAGAGAAAGGAAAAATAACACACATAATAATTATCCTATTTTTTATTTATTTATTACTTAAAAGAAGTATACAAAATTTAATACTTATGTTACTAATTTGTATGGTTTATAATTAAGATCACCTATTATAGCTTTAGCATCAAAGTGCATTATTATTGCTTTCAATTCATTATTAATGTATAAGGGGGGTGCGATAAAAATTGTGATCGAAAAGGGGGGCGCCAGTATAGAAAGTTTGAGAAGCACTGCCCTAAAGTGATCACATATATGTGATAATGGTCCTGAAAAAGTAAATGTTCTTTTCAGAATGCGTGCTATGAATAAACATAGATTATTTAGTGCATAATTAAAACTTGCTATTGTAAAAAAGACTGTGTGTGAGATTCTGATAATTTTTACATTTTATAAAAAAAAATATTCATGGTATACTATTTTCTTATATTTACAGGAAAAGATGTATTTTTTAAAGAAAATTTTCAAGCATTTAGTAGAATAAATTTTTAAATAAATATCTTTTAATAATAAAGTAATTTTAAGTAAAGACTATACATAGAAGAGGATTCATTTTTTTAAACTACATAGAAGATCTGATTGCAAACTGAGTTTTGTCAATCAGTTTTTCAATTTAAATGTTAAATCTATGTAATGTTTTAAATAGAACTATAATTTCTATATTGCTTAATTATGCTTATCAATATTGCATAATTAAATAAAATCAAATTTAAAATAAAATTATGAAAATTCATTAAATAAGTAATCATTAATTATATAACAGTGTGATAAAAGTTTGATAAAAAATTTCGAATTTATAATCGAATGTGAAATATCAATTAAAAGATAAATTTCTAATCAAACAAACTAATATAATATCTATATTATGGTGAAAGAAGTTAATTATTTAAATACAGAAATTTATATCAGATGTGAATTAAGAATATTAGAACCAAAAATAAGAATTCTGGTGAAAAAATATATTTAATAGTAAAGAGAGCAATTTCGAATTCCCGTACATACCATATAAAATAGTTCCCCCTCTCCACCTGGATTGGTAGCCATCTTAATTTAATCTTGTATGGGTCAATTTTATTGGTCAGTGTTTGACCCAGATGTCAAAGGTTATCTGCTACTGGTCTAGAGGCACAAAAAGAATCACCTTCAGAACTTACTGCTATTTTATTCATTGAACACATTTACAAGTATCAGTTTGAGCAAAATAACACAAAAAATTTCTATCTGTAATGAACAAAATATATTAAAACACGTTTCACACGAAAAAGCTTAAGACAAAATATTGGTTAACACGAAATAACACTACGATCCAGACATACTTCCAAGTATTTACATGCATTTTTAACGCGAAAAAAAATCACTTAACACGAAAAGACTGGGAATAAACAAAATTCGAAAAACACCAGTCGGATTGGACTGCCCACTTATATCATCGGAAAAATTCGTTACGGTAGTTGATAATGTGTGTACAGCCCCAATTATGGCAGACAAAGACAGTTTGTTCAAAACTCAAAAAATATCATTCATGTAAAATGCGATGACGAAAATGAAATGAATAATACAGCTCCTGTTCCCATGTCATCCGAAATGAGGAACACCATGAAAAGTATATTCAGTTATTTAAACACAAATTCCAATGGTAAAGTTAATTACAAAATGGATGACATCGAACAATTTGTTGATAATTTTATGCTAAAAAAGACAATGGAAAGAAAAATATCAGATTATATTTCAAAAACTCAACAAATGTTTTTTTTTCAAAAAACGTGCAAATTTTGTATTAAATTTTCTTTAGATCTTGCGAATGTTTTGGTTTCATTGATTTTTATTAAATACATACATATCTATGTATATAAACAAAATATACTCTAAATAACTCTAATAAACTTACTTTTGTTGAAATATGACTTTTTTTTTTGCAATATCGCTTAGCGCGAAATTCTTTTAACGTGAAAAAATATTTCAGTCCCCTCAATTTCATCTTAAACGATTTTCACTGTACATTAATTACATAATTTAGAAAAATGAAAATTTACAACAAAATCTGATCTGCATCTAAACTTCCTACATCAACCTTAGCGACTAATAAAAACAATTTTAATATCTCCTGAAGTATTCTATCTTTCCTTCCTTCCTCAATGGCACGACAGTCCAGAGTGGGCCTTGGCCTTCTCAAGAAGCCTTTTCCAGGCCAGCAATATTCCTGCTACTGTTCTCAATTCTTAGTTCTCAAAACTAGGAGATCTTTTCTATGATGTTAACCCATATAAGATTTGGTCTGCCCTTTCTTCGTGCGCCAATTGGTTGAGCATGGAACTCTTTTTAGTGCTGTGGTCTTCAATCGTTCTGATAATGTGACCTGCCCATTTAATTCGTTGCATTTTGATGTTAACAATGTCAGATTCTTTATAAAGAGTGTTTTTTTCCAGGTATAGAAGTTTAAGTTGGCATTACTTTCCAAGATGGCGACCGTTTTAACAGCTGTCAAGAGATTTATTCTCAGTGTGGTTTGGCAATTCATCAAAACGATCATCAAGCAAGGCGTAAATTCGTCGAATGGGCCCAAAACGAGATTGCCGTTGTTCCCGATTTTCATAAGCGAATTTTGTTTAGCGATGAAGCGCACTTCTGGTTGAATGGCTACGTCAACAAACAAAACTGCCGCATTTGAAGTGTATGTCGAAACACACCGTTACATCCAGAAAAACTGACTGTTTGGTGCGCTTTATGGGCTGGTGGAATCCTTCTTCAAAAACGATGAAGGCCACAACGTTACAGTCAACGGTGATCGGTATAGAGCCATGATTACTAACTTTTTCATTCCTGAATTGAACAATCATGATGTCCAGGAGCTGTGGTTCCAACAAGACGGAGCAACATGTCACACAGCTCGTGCCACAATCGATTTATTGAAAGACACGTTTGGTGACCGCCTAATTTCACGTTTTGGACCTGTGAATTGGCCTCCAAGATCTTGTGATTTAACACCGCTAGACTATTTTCTGTGGGTCTATGTAAAGTCGTTGGTCTATGCGGATAAGCCACAAACGCTTGACCATTTGGAAGACAACATTCGCCGTGTTATTGCCGATATACGGCCACAAATGTTGGAAAAAGTCATCGAAAATTGGACGTCTAGATTGGACTACATCCGAGCTAGCCGTGGCAATCCTTTGCCAGAAATCATATTTAAAATGTAATGCCACAAGATTATCTTTCGAATAAAAAAATTCATGTCAATCGAATAATACATCGTTGTTTTATTGCAATTTAAAGTTCTATACCTCTAAAAAAACACCCTTTATGATTGATAGAGCTCTAAATTTGATCTCCATGTTCCATTTTCCTGAATTTCTCCCAAAATGAATCGTGAAATCTTCCTTTCGTAGATACTTATCATGTTTTCATCTGTTCGAGACATGGACCAAGTTTCACATGCATAAGTTAATACTGATCTTAAAAGACTTTTATACAATAGAACCTTTTTTTTTCGCGCGCGCGCGTTTTTCTTTTGATTGCATATTTTTTCGTATTCCGTTAAGAAAGTATTGTATTTTTATCAGTATCAAAATTTTTTTAAAGAATATTATTCTTTTTACAGGAATTCGTTAACATATCTTGTTATTATTTATAATTCTATTCTTATTAGAAACAGTAGGCATTCCAAACAAGGCAAATCTGTAGCTACAAAACCTTTACTTGTGACTTTTGGTTTATTTTTTAAAAATGAAATTGTGTGTGTTCTATTGTTTTTTTTATTAAATTTTAGAGGTCTTTCAGTCATAAGATTCATAGAGGTCATTCAGTCATAAGATAATTAATTTACATATATATACTTGATTTTTGTATCACTTCCATTTTCTTAAGAATATAATTTGTAAAAGGATTATTATATTTTTTTATATTAGAATGGAAAGAGCTGTATGACACAGCTGTTATGTGTTTCAAAGCGTAGCTTTTTTAGTTAATGTTTATTTCAAAATTGCTTCTTCTATGGGACTTATTGTTCAGTATTACTGTACTTAAAGGATGTTCAATAATTAATTTCTTGTTTTGTACTGATTGCACTATTTTATGAATGTTATTTCTATAAAAACATATCGTCGGTCTAATTATCAGACTGCGTAACTCCGCCGGTGTTACTGATTTGATATAGGAGTGCAACGCGCCAAGCGCTTTTTGGCGCGATTCCTTAATCCTTTTGTTTTGTCTACGCCATGCCTCAGTGCGCTCTCCGCTTTTAATTTATTCCACGATCAGTGTACTCACTACTTTTTTTTCATTTCATAATAAAACTAGATTTCGAAGGGAGAGGTGGTGGCAGGATTTTAACATAAAATAAATACAACAGAAAGTAATATTAATATATTATACTTCCAGATATAAATTATTTACACTATTTTTTAAGCGTACATTACACAAAATTTGAACAATGTGTTACTTTTGCTGAGCAGAGATCCCGCAGGAAAAAAAACAAAAACTAACACTAATATACGTTATCCCCATGGCAACCACATTATCGTACGATAAAAATATCAAAGTAAACCATATTGTAATACTATCGCCTATCTTGGCGAACATAAACAACAACTTGGCGCCGAACTTTACTGTATCAAGTTAGCATCCCAGATGGAGTTACGCAGTCTGATAATTAGACCGACGATATATTAATTTTATTAACTTTAAATGTAGAGTCGTTACATGTTATATAACACATCCCTTTTAATTAATACATATTTCAAAATTCTTTTTCGGGTCTGACTATTTACTGTGCATTATTTTACTTAAATAATAGTATATATAAGTCGAAAAAAATCTATTAGTATATGGTCCTCCCCCCCCCCAAAAGACCTCATTTGATACTGAATTCATGTCATTTGATATTCAGAAGGTTTTGAAAATTCTTTTGAAAATTGACTTCTAAAGCATTTTTTTTTAATCTTTTTATTATTGTTTGAGTGTTTGTGCTTAGAGAAAATAGATAAATATTAACCGGGAAGACTTTTGTAATTTGTAACTAAATCAAATCAGTTAAAGATAAAATATTCAATAGTATTCATATTATTGTTTTTCCTTGATCTTGTTTTTCAACGGTTTGTTTTGTATGGGATTTATTATTTTTCAAATTTTATTTTATTATGGAATTTTACTGTTAAGAGAAAAATAACTATCTATGAAACTACGCATTTTGAATGGTTCACCCTTTTAAATGACCAAAAAATTTTTCTTGGAGTTAAAATCAGTAAGAGTCTTACGTATAAAATTTTGAGAAAAATCAGATCCAACGCATTGCATTTGTGTGTTTTCAAATTCCTCCATTCCATTTTAATTCATTATATTTATGTAACAAAAGTAATAATTTAATTTTTATTTTAAGTTAATGTGTGTTCAAATAGGCAAGTTTAAAAATTTTCAATCAACATTAACAAAATAAAATTTGCGAAGGTATTAAAATTTGCAAAATGATAATTACTCAAAAAACCAATAATAAAATGCATTTTAAAAGCGTGGATGAAGCTATATTCTGTGGATGTATGAAAAAATAAACTGTTTTTCTGTTTAGAAGATGTGTAACAACATTTTCTTATTCATGTCATTTGGGACTTTCTTAAAAAATATTCATTTCAAAAAATAAATAAAATTTATTTACAAAGAATAAAATAAAACATTTAAAGAATTACAAGAGGTTCTTAAAATTAGCTAAAATATCGTTTTGTAAGCAAATGACAATATCGTTTAATTACATATAGTAAAAATTTTAAGATCTCTTCCTACTATTTTAAATTAGAGATTATAATAAATTATAAATATATATATATTTCCATACTTAACTGGACAAGTCTTAGCTTTCTAGAATTTTTTTATAACCTGCTATCTCAAAATAGGAACTGATATTTTACCTTTTCATATTTTGATGTTAATGAAATGTCTAATAAAAATAGAATCATAAGATAAGCACGACGATAATGTGTGTGTGTTTCTTCAGAATCCAAGATTTCAGATAAATATTTCCTCTCTCGGGAAGAAAATGAAGGATAATTTCCACTAGAGTTTAGTTGTCTGATTTGCCAAAAGGTTTTACAATGCATGCATAATTCTTCAATATAACCTATTCGTTATAACTGATTACCCAGATTTGAGAAAACGAGAATCACACATCGTGATATATCACTTTAAAACAACATTTTTTTTGCCCACTGGGCTGTTTATTGGCAACTAAGGCTTTGCAGACCCCAAATGGAAAAGCAATTTCATAGTGGCACTATCTAGTGACGGCTTTCGCTACCAAAGTTTGAAGCTAGAATTCATTTTAATTCAAACTCTCGTCAGATGCTAAATATAACCGTGATTTTTTAATTTTGTCAAGAGTACCAGAGCCGAATTGATACTCAAGGGATCTTTTACATGCTCCATGATCATATGACATGCGTACCTACAGTTTTCACATTCAGAAAATCTATCGACTCCTACCGGAATCGAACCCTCAATCTTATACTTTCGAAGCTGGCACGTTACCTCTTAGAAACCGAGCCGAGATACAAAGTATATATAATGAATTAAAATTTATTTTGAGCCTTCCCTCATTATTCAATAGTTGCCATATGCATGTATCGTAGTATTACACTGAAAGTATCAAATTTTTAAAAAAGGATAATATACATTTAAAAGAGAAGTTATAGACATAAGTCTTTTTTGTAAGGTTTTCATATCTGTTTACTTGGTAAGTACTCTATGTATCATTGAAAATTCAACACGGTGAAAACGGGGCGAAAAAAAGTATGCAAATTTCGGGGTAGACGCACGTCTTCAAAAAGTACTTTAAATTGCTTAGATGGCCACTCGCCTTTTTTAGAATATAAAAAAAGAACTTGCACAATGGGAAATATTGGAGCAGTTATTTCTTCCACAGAAATCCTTGTGGAAATTTTTTCCTATCCCAAATGATACGTGTGCGGTGGTCTCAACTAAAGGACCGATTTCCTGTCTGATAACTAATGAATTCCCAACGGTCACGTAGTTTCTCTCAGGAAAGTACCCAAGACAGAACAATGCCGATTCTTAGGTTGCAAGGCAAGCCAACTTTTAACCTCTTTTTATCCAGCCGACAGGGAAGTGACTGACCCAGTTCCCACGCCAATCTCCGGTTTCAAAGTCCACCGAATGAGGGGTGACAAGGACCAACGACTGAATAATAGTCCCGGTTGTGTACAAGCAGAAATGATTCTGCATCATGTGTTTCTTTTGAAACAGGGGCGTATTCCACCTTTAAGGAGACACCAAAATGGAAAACGCTTCAAGACGCTCCAATACGTTTTCTCAGACTTTCAAACCTATTATTAGACCTTTCAAACCAGCATCATGTCATCCTAACGCAACCTTCTCATCAGTAATCTTGCCTTACCAGCACCTCATCAGCGGGTCCTCACATCACGCGTAATAACAAAGAATTCTGTCTTCGCCTACAGAAGCAATTCAAACAGACAATTTTAGCATGGGTATGAGGATTGAGATAAGAAGGGCTGTTTTATAGATTCATCAAATCTCACCTAATCCCACGTAGATGCTTCCATGTTGCATCGTAGCAATGATGGTTGAGATAAGGAAATGAGGGTGGAGGTGTACTGTTACAGGCAGGATATCAGCACTCGTTGAATGATGCATTCAGCGACATGCAGTAGAATATGTTGATTACTTACTGACCAGATGCTTATTTATAGATCAGAATCATTAAGGCCCTTTCATGCGAGCCATCTTGTACCGCACCTAACAGAAGAAACTAGGGGATTTAAAATTGCTAGAATCTGGAGCTAGTTTTGAAAAGAAATTGCCTGGGTCCCTTTACACGTGGTCCAATGGTTTTCTCTGCTGTACCACTTACTCAATCTCAAGAAAACGGCTTTCTCCTCCCCACTAGTTGAGTCAAATTAAAGAATAATATGGCAGCTACACTCTTCACACGAGGCTATTTGTGTATTGAAATGGAGAAATATTTTTGCTACTTCTTCGTACTCAATCTTTGTTTGTATGAGTCTGGTCTTTCCTTTTCAATTAACTTTGTTTCCACACATGAAAGAAGCTTTCTCCCTTCTTTAGTCTAGAGATGTTATGAAAGGATACGCGTTAACTGCCACAAAGTTGTTTCGAGTAAACCCGGCATTAACCGTCAATGGTTGTTAGTAGCCTACGCTAATAACGTCTTTTGAGTAGCACAGACGGCTCGGTTTGCTATGATGGAAGGTTAGAGGGACATATCAGATGGAGTGTTTCATGCTCTATGACGAGCACACTTTTGTTTTTACAATAGTAATCCCAATAATAGTTCAAGTGTGACGTCGACGTAGTGTCAAATACAACTCAGCAGCATTTCCGGAACATCCCAAAACTCCATAATACGGCATTAGGGCTCGGGGCGCCATTGAATACGAAAGCAGCCCTCCTCTTGTTCGTATTCAGAACACCATGGCGCCCCTACGACACATAGATGATGCCCTGCATCCCATGACACTCTCCTTCTTTGGAGGGGGAAGGGGCAATGTTTTAAAAACCTGTTTACGTTCGATCACATACTTCAAGACAAACACGTCGTTTTAATAATTAATATGTCTCTCTGTGTTTTTCGCGTTAGATGTATATTTACCAAAAACTGAAATATACTACTTTTTTATGTAATCCTCGTCTAATAACTTTTTTTTATCCAATATGTATCAAGTG
>BMAU01016566.1:0-53655 GCA_019973935.1 Trichonephila clavipes
TGTTTAATATTTTCACCTTTGGGAAATGGATGTAAACTTATTTCATTTATATTATGTTGAAACATGGTGTAATAATTAACACCATAGCCATACAAATTATCAAGATATATATTTAGTTTTGAAAATAATTTTTATATATGACAATCCCCCATGGGAGTCAGTGTAAATTATAAGACTTGTTATTCGTTTATATTGATAAATTTATTATCAAATATATTGTACAGTACTGATGAATTTATAAAAATATTATATCAGTGTAAACGTGTATTTTATTTTTTATTATCTCGTAATGTATTTTTTTGTTTCCTTTCAGTAAATGGATAATTTTTATTTAAATAATCCATTACTATTTATTTTTCGATATACTTGCTCCCCCCTGGGGGACGCGTCCCACAGTTTGAGAAACATTGCCATACTCTGAAAAAATACTTTCAGCATATATGGATCCAAATTGTTCCTCCCTTGTACAATAACCATTATAATAGAAGAGTACTTCGAATAATTACGGAGAACTGGAAATTCCCAAACATTGCACATGATGTTGAAATCTGAGTATCAGGTTACAGTCTAATAAATCAACTTGGTGCCACCCATCCGGTAAAGTACTTAGTGACTCTGACTGTTGTGCGTTAGGACCTGAGTTTGAATCCCAGATAATGCACGGATTTCTGTAAATACATAATGCCTTTTCGGCATGGGGCACTATGCCAATAGCACTCAAGCCACAAGTCACTTTCGTGAGGTTGGAGGAAGGGGAATGAGAGGAGGCCCTCAACCCCCCAAGGGGTTCTCTCTCAAAATTGGGGTAAAACGAGCCAAAACGTACTGCCATCTGTATGATGTTTAAGGCTACTCCAACAACAGCATACAATCTAGCCTTTTTCTATGATGAATTTTGTAAGCCTAGATCTGCCACGAGTCGATCAGATAGCATTGGTACACTATCCCGTGTCATTTCCGAAGAATTGTATGATAATAATGCTTTAGAATTACAGAGCTAGGTGAAACTAAGAATGGTAGCTTAAAAAAACTTGTATATCTTCAGAATAATGCAACAGAAAATGGAAATATAAGATTGATACAAAAGTATAAATATATTCTTTATAAATGAATTGAAATTGTGAATTCTTTAAGTCTTTGTGAAAAGAAATTATGTATTTGCAACAATATAAGTATAATGTACCCATAAAATAATTTATACAAATCTTTTCGCTTAAGTGTTACTGTTTGAAGGGTCACAAGAGCTGAAAAAATAAACTATTTTCAAATATATATTATTTTTTGAAGTTAAAATTAAATAATTTGAATCCTTTACACATTTAAAAAAGGAATTAGGTTTCAAAAAAGTGTAAAATGTTTTAAATATAATCATAATTTTTAAAAGGAATTATAAACATAGGAAAAATTTCTGTTAAAAATATTAATTAAGTTTTACGTTGCTCATCATAATTTTAATATTTTTTTTTTCATATTTCATCATAATCAGCTTTAATTACTAGCAATAAGTTGATTTAGAAAGTTAAATGCATCATTATTACACTGTAATTATTTTTATATACATAGAATAATAAATTATAATTTTTAAATAAAATAAAACCAATTGCACACATTAATTATTTTTAAATTTCACAATTTTTTAAATATTTTGAAATACAACAGATATATAATACCAAAATTAGGTAGGGTTTATAAAGAATATAGTACATTTTATAATTCTATAAAAGTTTTTACATCAGACTACAATCTTAGAAAATAGCATCCACAACGTAAAACTTATATAAAATTTATTACAGAAATGTTTCTTAATTTCATATGCTTATAATTTTTAAAATTCTGATTATATTTTAAAAATTTTGTACTTTTTGAAACCTCATTCCTTTTTTAAATAATGTGTACAAAGTTCGAATTATTTAATTTTAATTTCAAAAAATTATATCTATTTGAAACTTGTTTGTACTTTCACCCCCCGAGAGACGAAGTAAACACCCCTGAGGCCTCTTAACATTCATGTAAGTTACATTCCGAACTTATACTAAATTTGCCTAGAATCAATACGTTGGTGTATTGGTAACGAACAATATACTTTGAACACCCTCATCTGATGAGAATGACACTTAATCTCACTTACACTTAGTCTTTGTATCAAGGTATTGACAATATCAGGGCTGTCGAATTGTGGATTCCTGTCCTAATGCTACATAAATCTAATTTTCTAGCGAGCTTCTGCACGTTAAATATGTAAGGGCTAAAAGTCCTCACGTTGAAGTGTAGAAATTTGGAGTATGAGATACCAGCACGTATGCCCTCCTTGTCACCTGACATTGTACAGAATATAAGGTACATCGCCAATATTCCTCATGTGGCTGCAGATTGCGATTCTGATGAGCCAGTTAGTCAAACAAGCGTGAGGAAGGTAAACACTGGGGAATTTAATGAACGTGTTAAATTATTTCTGTTCTGTTTAATGACCAAGAAAAATATAAAATTGAAGCAATACTAATAACAAACAATATAAAAAACATAAAATGATTGTTAAAAATATATTTTAATATGCGTTTGATCTATGCTTCAAGTAGTTATATGTATCCTTTTATCTGAATATGAAGTTTTGATCGATATTCTGAGCAAATTAAACATCTTTTAACTATAAAACGTTTTAAAAGATACAAAAACTAATAGTAGGAAAACTAACAATTAAAGAATTTTAGAATATGAAGTCTAAGCAAATAATAAAATATACACGTGTTATTTAAAAAAAATGTATGAGTAAAATGTATTGACATTCCTAATTAACGATGTCTGGGATTAACGTTGAATTTACAACTCTCTTGTAAAAATATGGATTGAGAACTTTGTAAAGTGTCTTTAAATATTATCCAAGAGTATCTTATCCGAAGAGTTATTCAAATTAGTAATAAGACATTACAAGTACTTTGAGATATGTGTCTACCTTCATTTTTCTTAATAAATTTTCAATACTCAAACTGTAACAAAATGTCTGGGTTAAAACTTTATAAAAGCTTCTTTTTCACATTTTAATGATCTCAATTGAACTGAAATTTTCAATACACGATTATTTTAGATGATAATAAGATAATTTAATTATAATTTCAAAATTGATTGATTTAAACTAATTATATAAAGAAATACAGGTACACAGCCATGATTGCCTCATTTTTGGCAACCAAATTTGGTGCCTTGTGTGTGTGTGATTCAAATATTTTTACAAGTAATTTTTTTTACAAATATTTTTTTTATCCATTGAGTTAAAATTTTGAATATATGATTGTTTTGGGTCACAATACTCTAAATTATAATTAATAAAAATTGATAAAATCTAATTTTTTAAAATTTACAGAAACCGCAATATTGACATCATTTTTGGTGACCAGATTTCGCGACATGGATCACAACTTTATATATATAAAAGCTTTATTCTCATATTTTAAAGAGCTGAATTTAGATGATGTTTTCTTTACACAATAGTTTTGCGTCACTATGACAATTTAATTAATTTACCCCTCAAGTGCCACCAGCACATATATATCCGTCTCATTCATCTGAGTGTGTTGTGTGCCCCGAACGTATATATCCATCCTTGCGAAATACGTTTCTTTCCTTTGCGCTGCTATTAGTAAAACTAATGCGAAGACTTTGGAATACAACAAATTGACATTTTGCTTATTTTAGTGATTTTTCTTCTCCCCCTCCCCGATACACCACATTCGTGCGACTATGGGGAAAAAGTGGCATTAGGGGGCGAATTGTATGAAATTTAATCGGCATTTAAGAGATTAATAAACATTTGTTGATAAATTTTAATGAAATAATATATTATATTTTACTTTTAATTCCAATCTTTTTTTAGCGGGAAACAGTAAAACATTGAAACCGACAATCTCCTCGTAAAATTAAATTATTTAAATTCATTATTAAATAAATATAATGTGACTCAACATTCCTTTTTGATCTTAAAATTTAAGCTATAGTTACTTTTGTTATGCAAAGTGTGAAATTTGTTTGAAAATGAATGTTTAAGAAACTCGTTTTTTCCGGTGTTATTCCTAGTTTTACTCATGTCATTTTAATCACGTCCTTGCTTGATACTAAAAAATATTCAACTGCTAATACCTTAAGTAAATAGCCAAATCTTAATTTACTCAAGAGAATATATGTTTAAATAGAGTAACTAGCCTAATTAGCAGAAGAGGCTGGACCGTTTATTACTAATGATGTATCAAAATAAACTCTACATTAATTCAAAGCTCCTTTTTATTTCCCTTAAGATATAGCAGTTAAGAATGACTACGATCTAGTCTAAGATAAACTATGCTTAATTTATCACACTTTCTGAGTCATCAAACACGATAAAAAGTCAGACATTCATTTACGATCACAAAGAAAGGGGGAAAGTAACGTTTATTTACCGAAGCTCCCATGGAGAAAAGATCCGAAATCCTAGATGAAACGAGGTATTAATTACGATTCCAAGAAATCTCCATTCTCATTCTCAGTAGAATGCCTCCCTTAAGGAGGACAATTTTTTTGTCCACCTCAGCGAAGTGGAAAGGGTGAACAAAATGGGATTACTGGAGCACACTTCTTTAATTTTCCTTCACCCTCCAATAGCATTTCCAATTGAGTCCCAGCCTTTCAATTGTCCCCTTTTGTGCAGTCAGTCTCAATTCGTTTTGCTGTTCCGTGGATAGACCATTTCCTCTATAAGGGCCCGGGCTCTAAGGCCCTTTAGGGTCGCATCCATGAGTGCTTCCTGACGCACCAAGGGGCCACTTCTCGCGTACACCAGTGGTCAAGAAAGTGCGGATGGACTTTCTTTTTTTTACTTTTTCCTCTTTGCGTCTTTCCTCTTGTTGCTCCCGTTTCTTTGTTGGATAAAAGAGTATTATTGCAACTTTTTGTCAAGGGGTTTATGGATGCTTAGAAGTTAGAGTATAATAGAAAGTTATAAGGAGACGGTTAGGTGTGTTTGAATTGCATCTCTCTGTTCAGTTCAAGTAAATAATTAGCTTTTTACTCTTTTTACTCAACATGATTCTTTTTTTCTTCCGGAATTCTATAAGAAAAAAAAAGGTTTTCTCATTGTTAAGTTGTGTTATTCAATCTCTTTGAATGGAAACGCGAATTTTATTTGTTGAAGTTTCTTATTTTCTGAGAATTGTTGACAATTTGTTTAACCTGTATTTAGTATTAAAGACATATTATGTTATGTATACATCAAATGAAGATTATAGTATTAATATTAGGAGTAGTATAAAATGTTATTATATTCAAGATGCACTCAGTTTTGATACTTAAAACAGTGTTTCTCAAAGTTGCAATATATACGACCCAATGCTCAATCATAATTTTCATATCTCGCCCACCCCTCATACAATATAACTATGTATTTACTTTAATAATACTATACTTTGACCTCAAAAGTGTGAAATGTCTTTAACCTCTTAAGCGCCCCCGGTGTATATAAATGTCTTGCTAAGTCAAAGCGTTTATTTCCTCGGACGTATATATACGTCTTTCCAAAGTACGATTTTTTCTGTGCAGTGCTATTCATAAAATTATTCCGAAGGTTTTGGAATGCAATAAAAGGACCTTGACAGTGTTTGCGATGGATTTACTTATTTCAGATTATTTGCTTCTTTATTCTTTACTCCCCCTAATACATCGCATACGCGTTCCTACGCGGAAAACGGTTGACATTAGGAAGCGAATCGCTTAACTTTTATTTGGAAGTTATGGGAAAAATTATAAACCGGACAAATTATTAAGATAAGGGTTAATTTTTGTTTTTAATTACATAAATTGTAAGCCCATGGGGTCACCGGTAAATAATAAACTTTTTTCAAAAATTAGGATTGTTAAATTAATTACAAAATACATTGTGTAGCACAGAAACATTTATAAGTATAATATATCAGTGTAAATGTGTATTTTTTATTATATCAGAATGTATTTTGTCTGTCTACTTTCAGTAAATTAATAATTTTTTAAATAATCTTTTGTTTTTGACTTTTCAAAATATGCTCGCCCCCCTTGTAGAGTTGCCATGCCCCCTAAGGGGGGAGCGACCCACAGTTTGAGAAACGCTGACTTGAAATGTTCGATTAATTAAAAATAGAAGTTGAAAATGTCCGAGGACAGGTTTACACAATATTGAATCTATGAATAACATAAATATGCTTTATATTTACAAACCAATTTATTGTCTTTTACAAAAACCAAGCTTGTTTCCTTTAAATTTCAATATAAGTATTAAATCATTTAAAATCAATTTTTCATAAGTTTTATTGCAGAAAAATTGTTGGAAGGCCTATTCTGATTGCATTTTAAAAGGGCATGTATTACATATAAATGATGAAGTATATTAATTCATATAAATATCGATGGACTTATTAACTTAAGTATGGCGTATTATTTTTTTTTCTTTCTGATGGTGCTGAAAAAAACTCAATTTTTCTGTCAATCAAAATTTAAGAATTTAAATTTAAGTTTGAGAAGGATTCTATTTTAACCAACGAAAAACTGTTTTAATCAACTAAATAAATTAATACTCATGTACACATATTTATTTGAGTATGTCTTGCACCGTGCAAAAAATTGCATTACCTTATAATGTATTTATAATGGGTGTTCCAAATTTAATTGAAAAATTCAGAGATGTGATAATAGACAGCCTGGGGAAGACAAGCCAACATGGAACATGAGGTCGTAAGCCCTTTTTAGTTGGAGTAATTTACAAAAACAGGTATGAAGGGTATGATGATGTAGGGATATAAAAAGGATCAATAAGCGGTAAGAATTTTTTTTTATTAGACGACAGGTTATTCATTTATTAATCGATGCAATGGCAGGTTATTGTTACAGAAACTGTTCGAAGTTTCGACATCGTTGGTCATAGCACAGCCGACACCGGCCGACGAAGTACTGTCTCCCACCTTCAAAAACATCCGGTGTGCTGGAGATTCTAGTTAAAGCGGCGAAGATCCCCGCCGTGAGATCATCCATTGTAGCCTTTTGAAATTGCTTGTGTGTGAGATGTTGGTGACCCCAGAAGAAGAAATTCAAGGGATTGAGATCCGGGAAGTATGGGAGTAAAATAACACAGCGTAATTCTACTTTTGGGGATATGTACCACAGAGGTTAATAAAAAATTTGATGTTCCATCGTGCCTGAACAACATGTTCTAGCACAACAGCTGCTACTTTTTGCATCAACTCTCCAGGAGAAGTGGGAAATTTGCATAAGTGTACGTTTCTTCAACCCTACAACGGTGTTCCAAATCCCCTTATTCACTTGGCCACTTTCCTTATCTGATTCATTTTCATTCTGGTGAAAACTATTATCGAGTGGTGAATACTATTATCGACTAAACGTAGTTTGTGACCCCATATTCTATGTTGATTATCATCTAAATGTTGCTTACTATCCCCCCTCTGAATTTATTGGGTGAATACTGCAAGATCCTGTATTTAATAAAATAATAATCAATGTTTTTATAGCACATAAGGATCATCCTTAAATTTATTGATTAAAATAACATTACGGCAGACATTTTAATAATCCACAAGTCGTTGAAAGTTTGTTGCAATTAGTAATGGATGTCTAATTTAGGTATTTGAACAAAATTAAAAGCTTTGGTTCCATCAATAGAACCTCTTCCATTTTAAATTGGACAAGTAAATAACGTGTAAAGCGAGACAGCCCACTTAATTACATATGTAAACATGGTTTTATTGATTTCAATGCAGACACATCTACACCTTTTATAGCTGCATCACACTATTCATTATCTTAATCATGTTGAATTCCAGGAGGAATTATTTACTAGTTCTCTGAAGCATAGCAGCCATCTGGAATTACTCAGACAAATGACATTTGAAGTAATAAATGATATACCCGATCAAGCATTGGTTATTTACAAAGATGGTAGTCATTTGGACACGGGTAGAGCAGGGAGGAATATTTTTAGTAACACTCCGGGGAATGATGTTAATATCAGCATCAGGAATCCTGACCACTGTTCCGTCTTTAGATATAGGAACTCATTGCTATTTGTGGTGCTCTCTATCATGCTCTCAACTCTTATAAGGACAGTATCTGGATCCTGACAGACAGCAGAAGTTCCATCCAATATTTGAAGAATTGGCCAAAAATTATGGACGGTGCTGGTCTAGATATTTTATCCAAATTAGCTAGGCTTGGTCAGAGGAAACAAGTATGTCTTCAGTGGATACCATCACATGTGGGTGTGCTTGGGAACGAAGCAGTTGATGAGCTGGCTGGTAAGGGGGTTGTGATCTCTCTAACCCAATCGGAAATTCATTCCCTCCAAGGAACTGAATGAATTTGATTTGGTGAAACCCTCCTGCTCACCACTGGTACGCAACTAGAGGCTTTCTATACAGTGCAGGATTTCCAGGGCTCATCAGACGGCCTTGGCGCACTTTAAAAACAGTCACCTGCGTAGTATGACTTTTGTGCAGGGGGTAAAGTCTTTCTTTACCTGTCTCTGCTCTCACCCTGCTACTCCTGCTCATCTTCTGGACTGCTGGGGCATATCCTTGCGACAGTTGTATGAAGAGCAAGACCTAGTGTGTGACACTATTACGCGGAAAATGGACTTGGTGTAGACTTTCCTGCTCCTCCAAGTGGATTGGAAATAACAACATCAGCATGTCTAATTTAAATTAGAGACAAAGCAGCATTTTATACAATTAATATATTACGTAGCATTAAAATGTAACCTCAAAGATTGAATAGAAAAAATGAAACTCGATAACCAGAGATACACATAACAGCGAACAGGGAAAAAAAATGTTTATTTTGAAATAATACTCATAACACAAAGCGAGAGATCAATATCAGCTAAGTAGCTGGACGACTGAAAGTGATGAAACACGTCTACGTACAAAATTAGTGAGAGTACGTATGGCAACTTGAAGGATGGTTCTACCTCCTATCCATCCATTTAGCACAGTGTCAATTTCAAGGTGACATACCATGCAACTTGCATTCAATCACGTTACAAAGATGCTTTATTGGTGAGAGGTCAGGAGAAAAATGGTTACCATTCTAGCACCAAATATCAGACGGAATATATTAGTAATATGTACAGTGTTTACCAGGCATTATTCCTCTGGTAGTGAACACAGATCCTCCTTAGAAAGAAAGGGAGTTTCACCGGTGGTAGCACAAACTCAGAGTATAATTAAGACACCAATTTGTCTTGAGTAAGAAACGTAGGTGGCCTGATACCGTACAGTTTATCACCCTAAATCATGATCTATGACTTGTATTTGATGCGGAGTTCCACCGATGTGAATGGATAAGGTTTGTCGGGGACATTGGACTTTGACTGAAGTGTGACTCGTTAAAACACCTATGGAATTTTATCACCCCTTTCCATTTAGAGGGAAAGTTTAGTCTATGGGGGTCAGTGGCAGTTTCCTTAACGGACGTCATGAATGCATGGCATTAACTACCAATTTATGTTTCAGGTTGATATGGATATTTTACATCTAGTAAAATCCTGCGTATGAAGGCAGCTTTGATATTACACATAGAGTATGAGAAAAAAATATCTACACTGAATTGTCATGGCAGAAATAATAACATACATATTGCAAAATCTGCAGGTTCCTTCCATTACATCATATTCATTTTGACCCGGAGAGCTGCGAATTAAAATAATCTACATTCCTCCTTGAATGTTTTTATCCTGAAATCTGTACATATTTTAGATCACTCCTTTTTGTTGCTACATTTTCACTGTCATGTAGCGTATGTGTGAAATTTTATCCCGATTTCTGACTAATGTATACCAAATTAAAGGACGTAATTTCCCATTGTGAACGTATTGAATGAGAAAATCCAAAATGATGATTAATCCTTTGTGTTTCTTCAATTCATTGTTATTAAAGTTAAAATTATTAATTTCCCGAAATATTTTTAAAGCCAATAACTATATTCATATTGAAAAACATATTTTTTCATGAGGAGTATCTTGTCAACTGATACAAATATCAATCTATGGAGCTTAATAAATTTCAAATCAAGTTATATTTTGTAGTAATCAAATTATATTTTGCAGTAATCCAATTATATTTTGCAGTAATCAAATTATATTTTGTAGTAATCAAATTATATTTTGTAGTAATCAAATTGAAATAGTTCTATAAAAACTTATATATTTTTTAATTAGCCTATTCTTGTTGATTTAAAGTTATTCAAAATATCATTGCAGGATGAGATTTTAACATGATATATGCTTTACATTTAAAAGTATGAAACTATAAAATTTGCTCCAATTTAGTGAGTTTTATCATATAATTTGAATGGCTAGAAATTTAAAATTTTCGTAATGCGCAGGCGAATTAACACTAGAACGTCCGGGATTTTGATTACCCTTAAACGTCAGCCGGATTCCTTTTGACACCATGATATAAAATATACAAAATAATCTTATTAACTGAACAGTTGCTGGATTAATGTTCAGTTGGGTTTAATTTTAAGACTATTTAATATTATTTCATGTAATTAAGTCATTTTATGACCCTTTATACCATAAAAAACTGATGTTGACATTATGTTTCATGAATCTTCTTGGACCTCTGATTTGACGCAAAACATTTCGAGTCACAAATCTGCCAGGAACATTAATATTATCTGGTATCCATTCTGTACCCTCCCTAGGAATATATATATCAAATTATGCTGGAATATTATCAATTATATTTGACTTTCTTCAGTTTCTTTGCAGTCACTTTCACTCAATTTTATGTCATCATTGGAATCTAAATTACAGCAAGACAGCTCACCACACCATCCGATTCATTTTCAAAAATCTCTCGCAATAAATTGGCAGTTTCATCAGAGCTTAGACCTTTTCTACGAGCCATCGTTTCAGAGTGTCTGCTCTGCACAAGGTTCGCAAATCGAATGGATTTTTTTATGAGCAGATAACCAAATGTTATGTAACGAAACACTTAGAAACAACAGTTTTAGAAAAATTGATTCGTTTCCGTTGTTAACCCAGTAACGCTGCATTCAAGGTCAAATGTATGATGGTACTTTGGGAAGTTTTTTTTACTAATGATAATGATGAGTGATAGCTATTTATACTGATAAACTGCTTTGGTATCAAAATCCCACCAGCGGACATTCTAGGTATATTTAGCTGTAAAATTTATCCTGATAAACCTAGAACCATAAAACTTTTACTTTGTATTTACCATGGAAAAGAATTGAAAGTCACGATAAATTTTCAAATTGCCTGCAAAAGTTCGGATAGAAGAACGAACTAAACAATCTCCGGTGTCAGAATGACACCCGAAGAACGTCCTAGTGTTAATCAATATTTTGTTAATTAAAATCTACAAAGATTGCTTGTAGATCTCTTTAATAATATCAAAAATACCATCTGGTTTTCTGAGATTGTTAATAAAAGTATTGAATTAAAAAAACTTATATGTGTATCACTTTTTTATTTACATTCAAGGGCTTTCATTCTTATTATAAAAAAATGATAGATATTAATTGTAATTTCAAATGAAGTTAAAACAGGTACAAGAGAAAATGTATTTATTAGTTTTCTGAAGTGTTTTGTGAGTTTTGTGAGACTATAGCATTCAATATGATGCTCTTTTTTATTTTTGCACATCATACGTACAAAAATCTGAAAGCAAAAACTATTTTCCAATACAGAAATTTTTACCATTCAGTAGAAACCTTTTTTTTTCTTTCTTTTTCCTTTTCTGAATCAGGAAATTAAACATGTGAACAGCTTCGTATAACAAAGTATTCTGTTTGGGGGAGGAAGTTTAATATTTACTGCGTAGTGTGAGGTTTTATTAATTCTTCAGTTCTTTCATGCTCTGTTGGTTTCAGCAATATCCCATAGATTTATTGGGATCCTCGAAATACATACTTCGTTAAAAACTATAATGATAAATTTACGTTTTTATTTGTAAAATGAGTACAAAATATTTTAGTACTTGAAGTTTCATAATACCTGGATATGAAAAATTCTATATTGGAGCCTCAATATTAATTTTGCATTTTATTTGCATTTATATATTTACCCTAAGCAATTTAATCAAAATAATTATGTGATTTTAATATATTCATCTTGTAACTGAAACAATGTATCATTCACAAAATTAATTAATTTTTATTGATAAATAAACTTTTAAATATTTATTTCATTCTATCTGATTATATTTAAAATCAGTGCACTTTAAATTTGTTTACGACTGATATTTCATGATCTGCATCTATTCTGATATATGTGTTTTAAAGGAGGAATTTG
Source organism: Trichonephila clavipes (assembly GCA_019973935.1). Lineage (NCBI taxonomy): Eukaryota > Metazoa > Arthropoda > Arachnida > Araneae > Nephilidae > Trichonephila > Trichonephila clavipes. The sequence goes on from BMAU01016566.1 coordinate 12,326, forward strand.
TACACAAAATTGCAATAAATGCCTTTTTAACATGATTTTAAAAAATGAACGACTCATAGAACTAAAAAATGAGGTTGTTACCATTACATCACAATAAAAACATTACATCAGAGGCAAAAAAGAAATTAATTGTTGTATACCATTATGATCTATGTTTCATATTCAAATCTTAATAAAAGAAATGTAATTTGGGTTAATTGTGGGCAAATCTCGCTAATTGAATACTTACGATCACGTAACACAAAATATACAAATAAAAACTATTACTTGTTACTAATTTTACTGAATTACTACTAAACAGCTACTGAATAACGATGAGAAATTGTTACAGTTGGCGTTTCTTCATCAAGGGTCAACAATTTTCCTGGAGCTCACAGGTACATTTTGCAATGTATTGCCAACATCAGCTAACGGAATGATCCCAAAATATTTATTTAACGGAATGAAAGCAAAATTAATTTTTAAGAAACTAAGAATTCACTACATCGTTTTGAATTTGACTTATTTTATTCTATGCTAATTCTTTTCAGAATTGAAAAAAATAAATATAGATTCTATTATTCGTGTTTGGTTAATTTTGAATACTTCCCTAACCATCGAGATCACCAGATCAATCACCATAGATCTTATTTCGGGTCTTATGAAGAGGCATCTCCTATCGTTCCTGGATCGTATCGAACTAACTGGTCAGATGGAACACGTATGGTAAGCAATCCCGAAGGAGGGGAATTGCGTCTCTCTATCTCCGAATCAATGCTCAGTTCAATGAAAGTATGCATTGAAATCGCAGGTAGCTCGTTTGGCTCAATGTATATGTTTCCTCTTGTAGCTGTACTTCCTGAACAAAAAAAAAAAACAGCTAATTTTCTGTTAGTTTTCCATTTTCAATGCATGATCATGAACGGTTTTCTTTCCAATCAAATAACTTCTTTAGGCGTCACTCTCTTATGTTATAGGGAATATTAAATATAATCGTCAGCCCATTAGATAATAACGCTAGCTTTCAAAACTCCTGAACTTTTTAAAAGTCAGACTGAAATAATATGAAAAAAGAAACATAAATAACACTTTTTCCCTAGCCCATTCGACTAATTTCAAAAGCCTTTGGAACTTTGAAAATCAATAAAAGTATACTTTAGCTCGTGTTTGTGAACACAACGATACAACTAAAAAGTAAAATATGAGAAAAGAAACTAAATAAATTGATGTATAAAAAATTACAGTCCTTAATTTAAAGTCATAATTCAAGTTATATATGATCCAATGTTGCATGGTGGTGTAGGGTTTTTAAAAGTAGAAAAATTTATATTTAAAATATCTGTGCCTTTGACTAAAAAAAAGAATCCACAATAGATCTAGGAACATTATCTTGAATTTATCGGAAAATCCCATAAAATAAAAACAGATAACTAAGAATAGGAAAAGAGAGTTTAAAATTAAAGCAAACCGCACACAAGCATTCTCAAAAACATTAAAAACTATCATTAACAAATTTATCGACAATTCCTTGATATATAATAAACACGTAACTCTTCAATCATTTTATAGAAACACCAATGCAAAAAATAATAAAAATATCAATATTCCGTGGAATTTTTAACCGATAATGTGGAAGAACCTATAATTCAAATATTTTTTTTACTTAATGCATCACATGATTATTTTCACTGTTATATAATTAGAGTACGCAAATTCATTAACAAGAGTTAATCTAAAGAGTAAATAATAAGGTTAAATAAAATACTTAATTATTGTATGGGGAAAATTTTATAATACAGTATCATTATTCACCATAGCTGTATCCATGTAATGAATAAATTCATTTGCATTCATATTAAATCAATTAATTACATTTATGATAATTTTTTTCATTTCCTTACATTAACTGTTTGGATGTATAAGTCTTGGTTATAAAACTGAGATAAAAGCGCATGTGAGAAGATATGTTTTATTAAAATTTCCAGGGCACAGCTTTACTACGATACGTTATTATTTTAATATGCTGGAATTTTTGAAGTATCAAATTTAAGTAAGATGATGATGACACTATTTTACTATGATTTATGATACTTGTTTTACCATGATTACCATTATTTACTTTTACGTTACTGTGATTTACTATACTTTGTGGATACAATATTCATGATTTATGTGACTAAAATTTATCAAATTGTAAGAAATAATAAGAAATACTGGATTGTTTTAATTTTTTGAATAATCTTTTCCTAAATATGCATCTGATTCTGCGCAGAATAAGGAATAATGAACATCCAACGACATAAACTCAGTGATACAACTATCTCGTTAAACAAATATCGAAAGCAAAAACCAAATTGTTATCTGTTTGCTTAAAACTTGGTACATTTCGTTGGAAATTTAGGCAAATAAGCTTTGAGTATATTTCATGTGAAATTTAACAGAAAGATAAACATAGTTACATCATTGATAAAATGTGAATAATTTCGTGTTTTATTATTTATTTTTTTTGGATGGAAGCGCCAAGCGTAATTTTAAGGAATTGATACAAATTTATGCGATTTTTTCGTTTATTTTTAAATTAGCCTTTCACTCTTAAGATTATTATTATAGGTTATTAATATTTTTACGTACCATAAAGATATTCATAATTAAGATGCAAACAAATGCATATATATATATATATATATATATATATATATACATAACTCAAACACTGCATAAAAAATCATTTGAATATATATATATATATATATATATATATATATATTCAAACGATTTTATGCCTGTGTTTGAGTTACTAATTGTAATAATTACGATGTAGAATTAATTACTTTTGCTTAATTAATTTACAAACATTAATTTTGTAAATGTATTTAATTGAGTATATCATTTGCGCAAAAAAATTAGAAAATACACTTAAGCTGCCATAATAAGGTATCCTACTGTAAAATAGTATGTAATCTATGCATTAGTTAAAAATGTTCGTGTATTTAGGATATTTAGATTCCTCACTTTCAATATATATCATTCCAAGGATCTTTTGATTTTTTTTTCATTTCCTAATATCATTTTATTCTCTCTATCTTTCTCTCTCTCTATATATATATATCTTGTTTAAATTTTCACAATCGTTTATAAAATACTTTCAATTCATCCATTTATGTCCAAATACGTTTTCTAAGCTTGTAGTGAATGACACTTGATGTTAAGACAGTTTTTCGAATATTAATTAATTCATTAAGCTAAAAAATGAATAAATAGTAAAAACAAAAATAATAGTGCAACAGCATATATAGCCATGAAGATCGATCGTTGTGTTCCCGTAGCCCAATGGATAGCGCGTTGGGCTTCTAATCAAAAGGTCTTGGTTTCGAATTTTATCTGGAATTGTACAATTTCTGAAAATGTGATTTCTTTTCTACTATACTATTTTATTCGAATAATTAAATTTAATTAAAGAATAAACAACAAAACAAAAAATTCCGTCATCCTATATAGAAATGAAAATTAAAAATAGCAAGGCAAATCGCTTTCTGCTTTTTCTCTTAAGGTATCCTCCTACGTTAGGAACCGTGATTTTCAAAAGTGCAAAAATGGATAATGTTCATGATATTTAGTGTCACTTAGATTAGAATCTATGCATGCAATTTTTTAAGGACATTTTGACAAACAAAATTTATTTAAATACAATATTTTGGCAAAAAATTAACTTAGAATAATCTTTTTATCAAATGTTCTCCTTTTGTGAAAAATGCTTCTATGAGAATAATAATCAGCCTGTATATAACTCAGACCTCTGTTCAGAGGCTCAACTAGAATTTTTGAAATATATAACTTAGAAGTGGGTTTAGCCATGTTCTGCGACAACAGATGGGAGAAATTTTAAGAAAAAATCGCGAATAATTATTTCAATGGGTGGTAACTCTGAAAATAATGTGATTTTTTAAAAATTCTAGTTGAGCCTTTGAACAGCGGTCTGAGCTATATACAGGCAACATGCTATTCTAATACAACCATTTTTCACTAAAGGAGAACATTTGAAAAAAAAGATTATTCTAAGTTATCTTTTTGCCAAAATATTATATTAAAATAATTTGTTTTGTTAAAATTCCATTAAAACAATCCTATGCAAATATTCTAATCTAAGTGATACTAAATATAATGCAAATTATCTATTTATGCGCTTTTTTAAAATTACGGTTCCGAACGTAGTCGGATACCTTAAATTGTGATCCAGTCATATGAATATACATATTTATATTAATTTTTAAATATCTATTAAAAAAACTATAAAATAAAATTTGTCTTTGCGAACTCAGTAGGAATAGACTTAATTTTTTTTACATTACTTATTTTACAGAAGAATTAAGTATTATGAAATATTTTTAAAGTATTTTACTTCGATAAAAGTTGAATAAGTATTTTAAAGATTACACATGACTTTGATGACGTTAAACTTTTTAGATCTAAATTGCTAAGTTTATAGTACTAACATTTGTCGAACGAATTTCAAAATCGAACGCAATATATTGATGTTCTTTTTATTAAATGATGGATTTTGATGTTTGCAATTATGTTACTTGTCGATCATTTAAAGATAAATATATATTTTTTTTCTTTTTCTCTTAAAACAGTGATGCTCAGCCACTGTGCCGCTGTTTTTTTCTTTAAATTTTTAATTATACTCTCAGGGAAAAATAAAATATGGAATCGAATCATTTGGCCGTATTATAAAAATAAACTGAGGGTATTCGTGGTATATATTGTTAACAAATGGATGTAAAAACATTTTATTTGGTTCGAATTCATTTGTGTACGGATACATCTCTGAATTAACTTTGAATGAAAAGAAAAGACTAATTTCGCTCTGTAATAATCGATATATAATTGCAAAACATTCGGAAGAATCAATTAATTCATTTTGGATTAAAAGAAGAGGCGATTATCTCATAATAGCCAAAAATATTTTAAAAAATTTGTTTCACTTTTTTACATCTTGTTTGAGTGAGTCCAACTTTTCAGCTTTAACAGATATAAAAATGAAAGAAAGAGAACAAGATCGAAACTGTTAAACACAGATGACGAAATGAGAGGGGCATTATCATTTAAACAAATAAATATAACGGAATTATCAAAAATAATCAAGCTCAAATTTCCCATTAATTCGTAATTAGTTACTCAATAAATAATTTGTTGTCTCTTCTGTACATGTTTTATTCAACATTGGAAATCATTATCATAAACTGTTTTAAATAATGAATGAAGATACTTAAAAGTCTCTTAAATTTATTTTATCGTTAGTGCCCCGTCAAATTTTGAAGTGGATAAAAGTATACCGCTACAAAAATAAGGTTGAGAACCTCTATCTTAAATTTTAATATAGTGAGAGAACTACTGTAAAGAACTTTATCTGTTTTTAATTAAATATTTTAGAATTGCATTGCATATGTGTGCACGCTCCGGTCATCTTGTAGGAAACTCATTTTGTTGGATGGTAATGCGCAACTTTTACGAACTGTACTAGTTAACTTCTATTCTGAAAATCTCAGTTTAGAGTGAATGTAATGTCTAGCGCAATCTACAGATCCTAAATCCGATAGACTATATTTGGGACTCTCTTGTTAGACATGTCTATTCCAAGTCCTATTCCAAGATAGTAGTATGAGAAGGGCCACGGGTTAATCCGTGTCTAGTCTCCATGTCTGTGCCATTTCGATATCAGACCAATTTTAATGGTACAATTCTAGAAAATCAATGCCTATCAATTAGGTATGGGCACTTTCCTCAGCATTTCTGTATGTCTTTATGACATTTTGCCACATAAAAATATGATGTACTGCTTTCTTCTATGAGTGTTTGTTAATTATTGTCTGTCACGTGTTCTCTTTTTGTTGTAAATCATGTTTGAGTTAAACTTAGGTAAATTTCTATTTCGCATTATATTACAGTCGGACCTTTATATAACGACGAAGCTAAATCGCGGAAAAAATTCGTTATATGGAAAATTCGTTGCATAGAGGTACATATTTTAATATACTTTATAAACCATATAAAACAAATTTTAAATTCATGGACACTATATATATTAAAAAAATAATTATTCAAACCATTATTAAATTAATATATGTTTAGTTTATAAATAATACCCATCAAAAAAGAAAAACTGCAAAAAAAGGAGAAAAATGTCGAAAGAATCCACTATATTTTTATTATTAAGAAAATATTATTATACTAAAATTAATGAATTTGAAGGACATTTTATAATTTAAAGCAATAAGTAATATTAAACATGTATTATTTTGTAATTAGAACACGGGACAACTCAACTGAGGGTGAATGAGGTTATCGAAGATGTTTCTAGTGAACTGGGCAATGAGGGTTAAAGGTTGCACTTCTTGGATGAAACGTCAAGAACACTATTGCTCGCAGGCGAGTTAGGATCTAATAAAACCAGTTCAAGATGTATGGCCACCATAAAATGTTTTACAGAGAAGCACTTAAAAAAAAAGAGAACAGAAATTGAATCACAAAAGAAAAAGTTCGTTATATAGAAAATGCACTTCGCTATAGAGAGGTTAGTTTACGAAGAAAATCGTGAAATGTTCAAGGCTTCAGATAAAGTTCGCTATATAGAGAAATTCGCAATATAGATGTTCCATATATAGTAGTTCGACTGTATATATATATATATATATATATATATATATATATATATTTAATACGCATTTAATCCAAAACACTTGTTTTAGAATGATAAATTTTCAAATTATGAAATAAAAAATAAGTAAAAAATTTTAAAAAACAGGTTATATTTTAATTTTGGCGAAAGTGTAGAATAGAGAGCCCCTTGGTGAAGTCAATTTTTTGCTATCGAAAGCGGTCACCGAGCGAAAATAAATAATAATTTTTGGCAAAGTAAAAAAAAAATACATATATTTTTCATCAATATTTTCTGGTATTTATGTATTATCGTAACCTTATTTGAGACATTGTGTGAAACACGAAGCCCATGGTTGCCGTTTCCACGCGTACAAAATATGTGAAATCGGGGTTTCCAACTTGGCGAGTTATTTGTGATAGTATGTAGGTAACTTTTATTTATTTACTTTTCATTTCAAAGTCCTTTGTAAGTTCTTGGAACACCTATCGCTAAATTAAGTTCCTTGTCGATTGATTTTAAGGCCAACCCATTTCACTGAAATTTCGTTAATACTGTTATATAGTACTATTTTCTTGTACTATTTCATTTTCAAATTTTAAATAAGCTCATCACAACTATTAATCATCAGATATACTGTAATACATAATATCATTTATAAACTTTTCAGGCAAGAATACGAAAATAAAATGTGGTAAATAATTATCAAATCAATCTAAGTGATGCAACATCTCATGAGGAAAAGGGCCTACTGTGCCCATCCCAGTATACGCGACCAGTGGGCGCTGAGATTCATAAGCAGATGTTCCGATCAGGCGGTCAGTCTGAAGTGAGACCTCCAGTGTTTTAAGTCCCCAAGCAAGCTTAGTACTCATTCATCGACCCACTGCAGTAGGGATGAAAGGTTGAGTCGTCCTTGCCCATTCCGTGATTAGAATCCGGAACCATGGCGTAGAAGCGCGATACGCTACAACTCGACCACTGTGTGGGCCTTAAATAATTATTATATATTTATTTACATTGACTAAATTAGTCTTCAAAGTTTAAATGTGAATTTTGACTCTTTATCACATGGAAAATGTATTGAAGTCGATATTTAAATTTAAAAAAATCTACTGAAATCAACCTTTAATTTACTTTAAGATAAAATTTGTATTGAATAAAAAAAAGTATTTTGTCATTTCTTCGAATCTAAGCAGGTATTTTATTCCAATTTTAATGCTACTGAAAATCGGGTGTGGCTTACAATCGAAGGCATATAAATTCGCTAGATGGGGGAAACTGAACAAGATATTGGCATTAAAACAATCACAGTCCATGTACATATTAAAAAGTTTTAATACTGGTAAAAAAAAAAATTTAAAAATTCCATTCTTATTAGTTTTTAATTATTTTTTTAAAAAATTCTCAAACATTGGATATAGATTATATATAGCCATTTTTTAATTTATTTTTCACAATTTTTCGCTGAGAATTTAGGGTATGTGTAAAATCGATGGTGGCTTAGATTCGAATAACCGCATTTTTTTAAAAAATTTATACTCCTTTTTAATGTTTAACAAAATTTTCATGCTTTTTATTTAAATATGACAAGAACTATAAGTATTATATACATTTATTTTTACTAATAGCTTAATTATAACATAAATGTATTTTTTTGGTCCTAGGTTTTATTTTTTTGCCCCTTTACTTACGAAACATACAGTGAAAATCGTTTAACATGAAAGTGAGTGGATTAACATATTTTTCTTGTTAAAGGATATTCCGAGAAAAAAATTAAAAAAAAAAAAAACCTTGCCTCAACCAAATTAATTTAGTCAGAATTAATTTATTTATATATATGCATGCATTTAATTAAAATTAATGAAGCAAAAACATTCACAAAACTTTAAGAACTTTTTCACTTTTATTTTATGATACTATATACCGAGTGTCCATAATTAAACGATACTACTTCAAAATTTTTACAGACGAAACTATTGTTCAGAAAGTTGTAAAATTCTGTGTACGACATAAAGAAGGGATGGAAATTTGTTTGAGCGAATAAAAAATATTTGTTTAAAGTTTCGCCACTAGAGGTCGCTTTTGAATGAAGGCCACATTTATTACCGGTTTTCTATTTGTATTTTATCGCTTTTTTATCCACAGGACACGGTAACACAATAACTGATACTCATTAAAAAACAAAATCTCTAAAATGAACTACAAACTTTTATCGACGTCACACAGCAACTGTTATAAAATCAGTAAACTTTCACGGGAGATTAGTTTATTTTCAGTGTGTTCGGTATTGCTAATCAGAATGTCCTTACGTTTACCAGATCGAGGGTTGTTAGTAAAGTTATTCTATCAAAACGATAATTCCTCAATAGTTGCTCTACGGAAATTTCGGACTTTAAAGGGGATACGAAAAGGTCCACTGACAGCTATAAATCTTCAATTAATGGTAACCAAATTTGAAGAAACAGGATCGTTGAATGTTCGTTCTGGAAGAGGAAGAAAACCTGTTTCTGCGGAAGCAATAGAGAAAGTTGCACTTCAGGTGGAAGAGGACAAAGCATCCAACGTGCAGGCTAGTATAAGTGTTCGGCTTGTAGCAGAAGCATTGGATCTGCCTCATTCAACTGTACAGAAGATCATGTGAAACATTCTCCGTTACTATCCATACAAGCTTCAACTTGTGCAGGAATTGCTTCCACATGATTTCGAGACTCGACATCTGTTCTCACTGCAGTTTCTTGGTCGTTTGGAAGTTGGTCCAGAATGGCCTTGAATATCCTCTGAACAGACGAAGCACACTTTCATTTGGACTATCACTGGACAGCGATATGCATCGTTATTACGGAATAAAATTATTCCGGATCTGCAAGCACGTCCGTGTCTTTCAAGCATAATTTTTATGCAAGATGGAGCCCCTCCACACATTACACGCTGTGTTAAGGACGTTCTTAAACATTACTTCACAGAGTAACGAGTGATCAGCCGCCAATTTCTTCATCTGAGGCCTCCCCGATCACTTGACCTCAATCCATGTGATTTTTGACTTTGGGGCCATTTAAGACAGCTGGTCAGTTGTGATCAACCAAAAGTTTTACCTGATCTCAAAGACAGTATTTCACGACATGTTCTTAACATATGTTCCAGAACACTCTGCGGTCAACGGTGGAACATGCTATCTTACGATTTCAAATAGTAGCTGAAAATGATGGCCATCATGTTGAGCCTTTATTGTTGTAACAAAATTTGTAATCTGTTATAAATGTATGTTAAGTATTAATGTATGCTAAATATGATCTCCATTAAAAACGCCTCTAGTGGCGAGATTTTGAACTTTTTTTTTTTTATTTGCTCAAACAAATTCCCGTCTATTCTTTATGTCGTACACAAAATTTTACAACTTTCTGAACAATAGTTTCGTCTGTACACAATTTTGAAGTAGTATCGTTTAAATATGGACACCCGGTATATATATATATATAATAATAATTCCTTCTAGTAGCCTTTTTATTAATTAACTATTTGTACTAAAATTTAAAATATTTTTAAATCTTTATTTTAAAAATAACAGCGTTTTTTTAATCTTAATCGGCTAGTCCGAAATCCCTGTTCCGCCCATTCTTGAAAATCAGAACTATTATTACGTAATAAACACTGTTGATATAAAATCAAAAATCGGGTGTAATTGCTCTTTTTGTCTGCTTGCCGTCATCATGTAGGAATGTAAATAACTGCAGCTTTTTGTCTTTGTGTTGTGTCCGTCAAGAGGACGCTTCTGTTATATGTGTCTGCTTAAGTGCTTTTAACAAATAGATGTAAAATATAAAGTGATTGACCAGTTACGCTATGAGTGATTCAAAATAAAAGATGAAACTCAAGTCTAAAGATGTCTTCAATAAACCCGATATGACACCAAACCAACACCGGCTAACGCTACTGCAATACGCCACATGTTTAATAAATTAATAATATTATTTAAATATTTCTTGTATTCGTTTATTTTCCACAAATATTTATACCAATATATATTTATGATTTTTTAAAAGTACATGTATATATATATATATATATATATATATATATATATATATATATATTATATCTTAATTTTTAACTTTATTCGGAACTGTTATTCCTTTGTTGTATTTGGCGGGAAGTATAACCAGTTGATACACTCACGAAGTAAGTCTTACTCTTTAACTTTTGCATCGACTTTAAAAATCTATTCTGTGAATATAAGTAGGCTATAATTTTATCGTTATATTTTAATAGTATAGTGATTTTATTTGTAATATTTAAATTTCACCTAATATTATTCTTTCCTTTCCCCTTGGCACTTCGTATAGACAAACTACAGGTGAAGGTTGGATAGCCTTAAAACTTGCTTAAACCTGCAATCTTAGTTCCTAAGGCCAGGAGTTTGTTATTGTACTATTCTACTAAAATATTTCCTATCTTGAATAGTTATACTTAGATTCTATAGCTATATGTGCATATATATTATGGATTATATATATATATGTGTGTGTGTGTATATCTTGTTCGAATTTTGAATCGTTAATAAAATACTGTCTATTCATCCATTCAAACTAGGAGTTGACTTGATTTATTTTGTTTATATAACTGTTTTTAAAATAAATATGTTTTTCAAATCATAATAAATATTGAACTTCCGTAAGTTTACTATTATTACCCTATGGATAAATACACTGAAACTGTACTACTCGCATGCATACGTGCGGATTTTTTTTAAATAGTTAAAATCTGACAGGCATAAAAAAATATTTTTTTCGTGATTCCATATCACAGCATAGCTTCGAACTTTCCTCTGCGCAACTAAATATTCAAAAGTTTAACTCCAGTCTCTGTGAACTGAAGCGTACACATAGACTTAGCCTATCTCTGATGTTGCCAAATGTAAATGTCATGATGCATGTAGCAGAAGACGGTAACGAATTCGCTTTCAGTAAATGATCCGTGATGTTTCAATGATATCCCGGAGCGAACGTCTTTACTTTGTGAACCAATGGGAAGGAGCTTCGAAATAAATATCTGCTGTCAGAGAATTTTAAACAAATAATCTGTCACGAAGGGTTCGAAAGTCTTTTAAAATAGAATTGCTGCTTCTAAGTTTGTTAGGTTTTCTTAAATTAAAGTCTAGGTTATGAAACTCGTTATAACTTTACGGAAGTTTTAATTTTGTTCTAGAAGGTGCATTGATTGTAAATTCACCCTTGAACTGAACGAATATGAACAGCGATATTAACGTTACAGTCTGTTAAGTTACACAAGCAATAACTCTATGTGTACTTCAATAGTTGACAGTTTAATGAAATGCTTAATCATAAAATATGAGATTATGATTTACATAGCTCAAAACAGTAACAATTTAGGTTTTTTTGTAAAACGCTCTTTTGAATATAACTAAATTTTAAAAACATTTTATCTAATTCATAAACAAATAAACAATCTTATTTTTTTAAACTTTTATTTTTTTTTTTTTCGTATCCAATTTTTTAATGGTTTAAAGAAAGGCTAATATATAAAGATTAACTCATCCTAAATTCAGACATTTTTATCAATTCAACTTTAACTGAGTTTTACACTTAAAAACTAATTGTTGGAAAAAACTATAAATAGAACGTACAGTTGCTGCATTATTATTTAATAATTGTATAATCATGACAAATTCCTTATGATTGTATAAAAAACGTTGCAATTTGTTTTTTTATATAAAAGTGTTTATAATTGTTAAATGTACGAATAAATATTCTATTCATAGTACATTTAATTTAGAATACTAATTTATGTGACTTGTTTTTCATGGACATTTTGATTATACTATCAAAATTAATGCTAATTTATCCTTTTTTAAATAGCATTTTAAAACATATATTTATAAATATACACTCAGGAACATTAAAAATAGCGACCCAAGAAGAAAGGTAAGTACAATCGCGAAACTTTGCAAACAAGTACAGCGTAATGTGATATGCAAATGATCCGTTTTGTGCCAATACTCATGCTCATACACGCCGAGGTGGCGCTACAATCAGGAAGAGGCTGCTATATAAGCCAGCGCAAATTCGAAGATTCATAAACATGACGATTACCCGCCGATTGTAGGAAGACTTTGGTAAGCGCAACATGCCAGGTAAACGTGCTAGAAGACATTTCTCACAGTTAAGCGAGTTTGAGAGAGGCCTGATCATCGGGACTAAAACTGCAGGCTGGTCGACACGCCGTGTTGCCGGCCAGGTGGATTGTTCGGAGTGTGCCGTTAGAAATTGTTGGGAGCAGTGGACACGAGAAGATACCCACGCCCGGATAATAGGGTCTGGAGTGACCAGGAATACCACGAGGAGAGAGGATCAAAGGATCGTGCGGCAAGCACTTGTGGACCCCACAGTGACTCGTTCACCGATACGAACAGACGTAGGCGTAGCAATTTTTCCACAAACAATTTCCAGACACCTTGCAGAAGCAAATCTTAAATCCCAGCGCCCTTTCCATAACACCGGAACATCGGTAACTGCATCTACAGTGGTTCCAAACCACATCAATGCGGAATGTCACAGATTGGCAAAAGGTTGTGTTTAGTGATGAATTCCGGTTTGTTTTGGGGACAGATGATAACCGTGTAAGGATGTGGAAGAACCCTGGTGAGTGGTACAATTCCCCCCACACTGTTCTACGTTACACTGCCCACACAGCTGGTGTAATGGTCTGGGGGGTCATAGCCTATGATAGCCGGTCCACTTTAATTGTGATGCGTGGAGCCTTAACGGGCCAACGTTACGTTAATGATATTCTTGGACCCCATGTAGGACCTTTCCTAAATGGTCTCCCAGGGGCCATTTTCCAACAAGATAATGCTTGTCCACATACAGCAAAAGTTGCTCAAGATTTTCTACGTCATTTTCAGAATCTTCCATGGCCAGCCCGCTCCCCCTATTTTTCCCCTGTAGAGCACGTGTGGGATCAGATAAAACGGCAGAGGCCGTCGTGTCACTCTGTATATGATTTAGAGTCGGCTGTTCAAGATTTTTGGGCCCATCTGCCTCAGGACAACATAAGGTGTCTAATCAACTCAATGCTGGACCGTGTGGCGGCATGTTTTGCAGCTGGAGATGGTCCAACGCGCTATTGAAGTTGCCCAGTATTTGTGTCGTACACCCTGTATTCGTTTAATTGTCTTGTTTTTGAGATCAAGTGAATCTCTCATCTGTGTCATTATGTGTATTAAATTTCTTTTCAATCCAATGCTTTCTTCTTGGGTCGCTATTTTCAATGTTCCTGAGTGTATATGAGATAAACGACTCTTTCATTCTCTCATTAACTCTCATCTCGGGGTCTCTTTCAATATTAGACCTACTAACTTGGAAAATGCTTATTATGTCTTTTGTTGTTGTTGTTGAAAAGAGATCTGCTATAAGAACGGGGTTTGCGGAAATCGATTCCAAATAGGGTTTGTGCGTTACTATAGAAGAAAATCCTGTTTTCAACAATTAGGCCTACATGCATTGAATTTTGGCATATATTGAATTATGAAATTTGGCAAGCATGTTTTTTTTTATGGATAGAGATTCACTGAGAACGGGTTTTACAGAAATCAATTTCCAAGTGGATTATAGGAATGTATTGATATTTTTTTGTTCTGTTATATGCAAAGGCTTGAATTTTGGTAAGTATATTTCTATCTTTTGAATGGAAATCCACTAAGAAAGAGTCTTACGGAAATTGATTCCAAAGGAGGGTTGCGTAGGCACTACTGATAAAAAATTTCATTTTTAAAATGTTTGAACTACAGATCTTAAATTTGGAAAGCATGTTTGCTTTGTTGAGTAGATTCGTTAGAAATAAGATTTGCGGAAATCACTCCCAGCGAGAGCAGATTACGGGGACGTGAAACATAATTTTACTTCCGTTTTAGAAATCCAGGTCCTGTTCTTTTTAAATCAAGTGGTGATGGCTGCAAGAATGTTTTTCAAATCAATCAAAAGTTTAATGCTTGGACTTAGATATCAATAATTTAAATACATTAGATAAACTTACAAAATAATGAAGTGCCCAGTGAAGCGGGTTTAGTATTTCATAATATTAAAGTGTCAACTTAGTTATTTTAAATACCTTCGTACTAATTTCTTAGAAAGTATAGATCATAGCAAATAAATCTAAATAACTTATAGTTTCTCAAAATGTGGGGCACGTGCTTCTCTAGGGAGGCGTTTTATCCCTAACAGTTTACACGACTATATCGAAAATTCGATAAAAAAAAAAAGATTAAGGTATCCGACTACGTTCGGAACCGTGATTTTACAAAAGCGCATAAATGGAGGATTTTCATGATATTTAGTGTCACTTAGATTAGAACACATGTATAAAATTGTTTTAAGGTCATTTTTACAAACTAATTTATTTAAATACAATACTCTGGCAAAAAATTAACTTAGAATAATTTTCATTCAAAATGTTTTCCATAAAATGCTTCTATTATAATTATATTTTGTCTGTATATAGCTCAGACCTCTCTACAGAGGCTGAACTAGAATTTAGAAATATATAACTTAGAATTGGGTTTATCGGTATTTTGCGACAACAGAGAGGACCAATTTTAAGAAAAGAACGTCGATAATTATTTCAATGGGTTGTAACTCGGAAAAATAATGTGAATTTTTCAAAATTCGTAGTTAACCCTCTGTAAAGAGGTCTGAGCTATATACTGGTTAAATATTATTATAATAGAAGCATCTTTCTCAAAAGGAGACCATTTTGAAAAAAAGATTGTTCTAAGTTAAATTTTTACAAAAATATTGTATTTAAATAATTTTTTATTGTTAAAATGTCCTTAAAACAATTTTATACATGTAATCTAATCAAAGTGACACTAAATATCATGAAAAGTATCCATTTATGCGCTTTTTCTAAAATCACGGTTCCGAACGTAGTCTGTTTTAAAGCTGTTGGAAAGATAAAATCATACTTTTTTGACAATTTGAGAAGTTTACATTTTCAAATTGTACAGATATTAACCTTTTTAAAAATACTATTATTTAACCTCTAGGATAATTAGAAGCCCTTAAAACATATTTTTAAATAATAGTTGAAACTTAGCAACGCTCATTTGAAAGGCGAAAAGTGTAAACAAAATATTTCATTTTTGTTAAAAGTTGAACGTCTAATATAAACCAAAACATGCATTTCTTATTGTAAATTGAGCCTTTTTTGTTTCCTAGTCGATTAGAAGTCTCACTGTATACATTAAAATCAATTTATCTCAAAATTTAAAATTTGATGTTCGGTGTATCTTTTCTGAAAAAATACTGTTCATAGGTATGTAAACTTTTATGATACATTTATAATAATAGCTAATATATGTACTGAAATAAGATTTTTGTAAAAGAACTCAAAAAATTATTTTTTACATTTTTTTATGTGGAAAATGGGTCAAATTTTATTATGTTTGATAAAATATTTTATAAATTATGAAAAAATTTAAAATGAGCTTTACGCTCCTTTCAGTATAATGAGAAAGGTGTACTTTAACTGTATGAAAAATTTCAAACATGTATATTACAGTTTTTGAGAAAAGGTGCATCGAAAATAGCAAATTTAACATTTACGGTATACAGGTTTCCTGCTTCGCTTGAAAAAATTATTCATTTACTGAAAGAAAGCGAAACAAAAATTCTGATATAATTTACCCGACTTATATTCTTATAAATGTATTAGTACTTCACAATGTATGTGATAATTAATTTTTATCAATACTAATCTAAGGAACGTTTTTGTAATTACTATTGATTCCCATAGGCTTGTCTTGCAGAGCAAAATTTTTTCAAAGAAAGACTGTTGCACATGTTTTCTCAATAGGTTACTTAGATGGTTGCACATAAGCGCGCGAGAATGTCAATTGAGATGGATTCAACCAGTTCCCTGAACTGGTTCTCTTTCTCCGACATCCTAACAGTAGAAGAAGCCTAGAGCTTATAGGCTGGCTCTTAGGCGCACGATATATGCCAGGGGAGTTGAGATGGATATTAGATAGAAAGTATTAGAGACTAGTCTATTTTTATATTGACATTTATACTTATAGAAATGGATGAATGAGGAAATATATGTTTATTTTAATTAAAATTATTTTAAAATCTATTCCAATTAAAACCTTAGAAGGGAAAAGCAACATAATACTCTTATCCTATTACTTAAAAGAAACACATATAAAATTTTGATAATTTGTACGGCTCATAATTTTTTTAATGAAAGCATTTATAACTCCGTGTACCACAAAGTATCACACGGGGGCTTACATAGAAGTAAGCTGGAAACACACATCACAAATAAGAGAAGTATTACAACACAAACATTTATGTCTTATCCGGAATCGAACCCAGACCCTACGGCACCGCAGTCAGGGTCTCTAAACACGGCTTATAATTAACGTCGTATTTTAGATTGAGCGTCAAGGTACATGCCTAAAAACAAGCCGCCATAATGAAAAACAAGACTGCTATACCATAAGAAAAAGACGAGACTGTCCCAGGTCTTTATAGACGTCGATGAAGTGGAAAGGCGTCTCTAACCAGGTTGTATGGACAAATCTGGGTCAACCGGGTAATCCATCAACCGTGCTCTTGTCACCTTAGACAAACAGTAAGAAAAACCACCAAGGTGATGGGATGAGGGTTAAATCCATGCGGTTTGAAAAAAAAGTTTCGTTTATTTAGGTTCTCTCCAATATTCTCCTACGAGAATTCCAAACATAGCGATATCATTTACCTACAGTCTATTATTCTTACATGGTTTAAGAAAAAAAAAAGCTATGAAAGGTGAGAAAAAGTGTTGAAAATTAAATAAAGAACTCTTAATGTCAATATTGTTCTTTTTAATAAGTAAGTGGATGTTTGGTTAGATAGAGATTCCCCCCATTTTTTGGAATAGTGTTTATACAATATATCTTTTCCAATATATAAAATTCTTGGGGTTTTTTCACCCATTATGCTATTTTTTTTCTTCTTTTTTTTAAAGTTTTAAATATATTAGGTGTTGGATTTCTCATACTGAGGACCTGTTTAACCCGGGAAAGCTGTTGAAAAGCAAAGAGTCATCGCAGGATCACGAAATCTTTTAATTCCGCGGAAATTGTTCACTTATTACACCAATGGCTTTGTCAGTATCCTCCTATATGTCAGTCTTAGTGGGAATCAAAATGTATTTCTTACACGTCTCACACTTTTATAGGAGCTGCAAATGTTTTATATAATCTTAGGTACTTTGTGGTACTTAGGTGACAGAGTTCACCGCGTACCCAATGTTGTTCCAAAATATTTTCTTTTAACAGGTTATATTGTTTCCCTGTGAACGATTTAGGGTTTTATTGTTGTGTTGTACGACTCATTGTGGTTTAAAAATGTATCTGAAAAGAACACCAAAAAGAAATGGGCAACTCGGATCAGTAATGAATGAAGTTGAAAATTATCTGGCAACAGAAGTACCTTATAAACTAATGGATATTAATCATAGTAGCGAAAGTAAATTTGATAAAAAACGATTAACATGAAAGTTTGAGGTTCAAGGAAAATTTTCAAATGTAACCATCAGGAAAGATATGAAACCACACCACCCCCTATAAAAATACGCAACCAAGGCAATGTTCAACATACTATTTGCTGATCATCAATGGACAGTAAAACTACAATAACTCGAACTAAATCTGACAGTTTTACTTGCAAATATAATTCCTGTAATGTTGGGGAAAAGCTTCTGTGATATTTGTTCTTTATTATAGTCATGAACTTTTGAAACATTTTAGTTTAGTTTGATTCGATTTTTTTATCAAATTATCCAAAAAAAATTGAAAGTACTTAAAATAGTTTAAGAGCAGTCAGTCGGGTGGAAACCTTTCAGAAATCGATTTTGAATTTTTGATATTTGTGAAATCTCCAAATCAAGATCTTTCCAATGATATAAAATCCAAGCCATTATATGAATTAGAAGTATTTTAAAATGATTTTTAAAAACTAACCAGCTGATTTACCACGCCCATTTTGACAGATAGAAATGTAAACATTGTCTTTTTAAAACTTGGGACTTAACTTTAGATAATTGTACACTCAGGAACATTGAAATTAGCGACCCAAGAAGGAAGCTAAGTACAATCGCGAAACTTTGCAAATAAGTACAGCGTAATGTGATATGCAAATGATCCAAGTTTTGTGCCAATACGCATGCTCATACACGCCGAGGTGGCGCTACAATCAGGAAGAGGGTGCTATATAAGCCAGCGCAAATTAGAAGATTCATAAATGTGACGATTACCCGCCGATTGGGTATACTGAAGTGACATTTTTGAAATATTTTTAAGCAGATATCATAACAAAAAATGACAATTTTCAATAAATTCATAATAATCACATTTGCTCGTTCAACTAAAAGTGTGTTTTTTAAAAAAACTAATTAATATATTTAAAAAATTTCACTTCAGTATAAATATAAGTGTAGTCAAAATCTTAAGTATTTATGTTAAATAGTTTCTGAGATTAAGGTATGAGATGATACATTAAATGTGATGTTTGTTGTATTTGCGAGAAGCTTGTTACATACTTAAACATACATAAATTTCATGTTTAAAAACATAAAAACTATTTTATTGTGTCTGTTTTAGAAATCATTTGACCAGTTTTAGAGTAACTTTTGAAGTTTAAAACTTAGAAACTGTCTGCAACAACAAAACCTAATAATAATGTTACTAAAACCTAAGAAAAACTTACGAAACGTATAATCAGGTATTTTTAAATACCATCTTAAATCCACACCATATTGACCAAAACCATATTAATACATTTTCACATTATATTTATGATGCTTCATGTTCAAATTATATATCCGTAATGCATGAAAGCTACAAATTCTTTAAAAATTGATCCAGAATTTGAGAAAATTGTGATGTTTTCTCGTTAAAAAAACTGAAAAATGCTGTCCTGGGCAATTTAGAACTTTTTTGTTTACTATTTTATGCAAAATAAATTGCAAAAATGCTACTGTTTAATAAAATGGGACAAATACATGTTGTAATTCATTACTTTTTGTGATAAAGTGGCACTTTATACTGAAAATTCAATTTTCTCAAAAATGATGTTTTTGAAACTGTTTTCATGTTTTTCTCAGAATATAATGTATGAAGCAATGAATTTTTTCCTCTCATTTTACTTATATGTAACTATATATATTCATGTGAGTTTTTTGGGGATATTCCCAAAATATTTGACTGGAGTCCATATATCGTGACAAAAAATGCCAATTTTTTGTAAAAATTCATTGTGATATTCTTATGTTACATATTTTGAGAAAACTAAACAATATATTTTAAATATTTCACTTAATTGCAAATACTAATGTTTATTTATTGTTCAGACAAGTTTTTAAGCTTTAATATTCAAAAGTTTTTCAATAATAGGTAACTAACAACAAATCAGAAGTGTAAGGATTTTTGTCGTTGCGAGAAGCTTGTTGCATGCATAAAAATACACAAATTTCATGTTTAAAAACATAAAAACAGATTTATTTTTGACTTTTTTTAAAAAATATTTTATACAGTTTAAAGAAAATTTTGAATTATGAAACTTTTAGAAATTGTGTTTGCATGGAAACATAAAGGGTGTTTTTTAAGAGGTATAGAACTTTAAATTGCAATAAAACAACGATGTATTATTCGATTGACATGAATTTTTTTATTCGAAAGATAATCTTGTGGAATTACATTTTAAATATGATTTCTGGCATATGACAGTCACGGCTGGCTCGGATGTAGTCCAATCTGGACGTCCAATTCTCGATGACTTTTTTCAACATTTGTGGCCGTATATGGGCATTAACACGGCGAATGTTGTCTTCCAAATGGTCAAGCGTTTGTGGCTTATCCGCATAGATCAATGACTTTACACAGCCTCACAGAAAATAGTCTAATGGTGTTAAATCACAAGATCTTGGAGGCCAATTCACAGGTCCAAAACGTGAAATTAGGCGGTCACCAAACGTGTATTTCAATAAAACGATTGTGGCACGAGCTGTGAGACATGTTACGCCGTCTTGTTGGAACCACCGCTCCGGGACATCATGATTGTTCAATTCAGGAAAGAAAAAGTTAGTAATCATGGCTCTATACCGATCACCATTGACTGTAACGTTGTGGCCTTCATCGTTTTTGTAGAAGGATTCCACCAGCCCATAAAGCGCCCCAAACAGTCAGTTTCTCTGGATGTAACGGTGTTTCAACATACACTTGTGGATTAGCTTCACTCCAAATGCGGCAGTTTTGTTTGTTGACGTAGCCAGTCAACCAGAAGGGCGCTTCATCGCTAAACAAAATTCGCTTATTAAAATTGGGAACAAAGGCAATCTGGTTTTGTGCCCATTCGACGAATCTACGCCTTGCTTGATGATTGTTTTGATGATTTGCCAAACCAAACTGAGAATAAATCACTTGACAGCTGTTAAATCGGTCGCCATCTTGGAAATTAATGCCAACTTAAACTTCTATACCTGGAAAAATAACACTCTTTACAAATCCATAATTAAATTTTTCTAACGTCGTAAAATCACCTATTCCCAAACCATGACTTTTACATATTGATACATGTTTATATTATATGTTTGATGTTATAAGGTCAAATTTGATATTTATAATGCACTGAAGTTAAAAATTCGTCACATGCTGTTACATATTTTCTGAAAATTGATGCAAAATGCTAAAAAAAATCTCGTTGAACAAAAACTGAAAATTACTATATATATATTTTCTGAACACTTTAAGGCTTTTTTGTTTCATATTTTATGTTTAAAAAATTAAGAAGATACTAATGTTCAATAAAATAGGGCAATTATATGTTGTAATTCATTTTTTTGTAATTAAGTGCCTTTTTACACTTAAAATGCAATTATCTCAAAATGATTGTTTTCAAAGTGCGTGTACCTTTTTCATAGAAAATAATGAATGCAACTACTTGCAGTTTTTACTGCACATAAATAATATGTAACTATATATAATGGAGCTACTTTCTTGGAGATTTTCCTAAAATATTTTGCTCAGAAGCAATTATCGTAAAAAAATGGCAATTTTCACAAATTTCAAATCGATACTTTTGAGATGAATTTTTTTGAAAAAAGTAAATAATACATTTGAAACATTTTACCATTATTTCAATAAAAAGCCTAATTTTTATACAGCTAAAATTTGAAGTTTTTATGTTTAACAATTTCTGAGAAACAGGTTCCTAAAGTGGCTCAATTTAACATTGTCGGTATAGGGCCTACCGACTAATCTTAATTATACTCTCTTACTTAAGATATTCACTGGAATAATAATTTTTACTGTGTATAATAAATTTAATTATTAAAAAAATTTGGGGTAACTCACAGTCACCCCACGTGACCACTAAAGTTAGTGTGAAGTGCGTGTCATCTTCCGGGTTAAATAAGAACACCAGTTCAGAAAAAATGTACAAGTTCAGAGACCTTTACCCCTTAAGCGGTCAATTTTTTCGCCCCAAATGTTCCAAAATATGCAATTTTTTTAATTGCATATAACTAAGCATATTACTTAATTAAATGTGAGAGTGGAAGAATTTTATTTTAATTTTTTCCATTGTCAAATTTTCACTCTACATCTTATTTTATACTTTTGGAACACAAGAACCCCTAGATGTCTGCTTTTTAATAAGTCCACTATGCGTGCTATGAAATACGTTTCATATATCTTAAAAGAATATCTCTCATACTTAGATAAACAATTTTGCGTTCGTAGCTTTTTTTTCAACCAGTTGATGATTTTGTGTATGTACATATATATATTCACACAATTTGAAGCATGGTGAAATACAAAGTCTTAAATTGAAATCGGGACAAATTTAGTATTTGTATTTTTTATTAGCTTTCCAATTGTCAATTCTTTTGAAGCAATATTTTATACATTGTCTTGCCAATTTCTGTTCTTTATCGAATATTTTCAAGATTCTAAATCATAGAAAAATTCCCGAATTCATCACAAAGAAAACTCCGTATGAGAAGTATTTCAGTTGTTGTTTTCGTAGGTTTCATCCCGGGATACATATGAATCACGAGAGATAGACGAACAGAAACATACAGCACACTCACAGATGGTTGTAGACTTTATTATACAAACGGTGATCCCATCATAGAACAGAAGGAGTGCACTGCTTCCATTCGAGACGGAATCTGTTTCAGGTGAATGTCCCAATTCTTTTCCTGAAAATACATCCATGCTATATTTGGGATTTGGACCTGAACCCGCTCGATTACAAACATTTGTCATAATGACCATTCTGGATAGGGCGGAAAATATTTCAGTGCCTTGGACAGACTGCATCTCTTAAAATCACTAGCACTAATAATCGTACTATAAGAATGAAAAATATGTGCCAATCAATGATAGAAATAAGAAAATACCATTGCCCGTACAGCTGTACGGGCAATGGCAATGGCAATTCCTTAAATTATATATAAATGAACTTTTCTAAAAATATTCAAATCTGCTTAAATTCATAATTAATAACTTTTTGATATAATTTCAATATCTTTCTTTTCATTCTTTTTTGCAATTCTAACAGTTTTTTTTATTATTTTTATTTTACAAGATCAAACAAATTATCACTAGAAAGCCCGATACTTAGTATACCACTATATTGCCCAAAAACAGTCAAAATGACTACATTATGCAAGAATAACTAATGAGTAGAGAAATTTGTTTAAAATTAATTATTATTATTTTTTATATGATTTACTGTCATATAACAAGTTATTAGTACACATCAATGACAAAAAAATTTACTTCACTTGGAAAAAAATATATTCTAAACATTTCTAAGAAAGTGTGTCATTATATACATAAATGTTTTTTTTTTCTAATTGGAATTAAAAAGCAGTCAAAATGACTTCCCTGGGCAATCTAGTGTTAATTATGCAGCACATTTAAAAAAAGAGAAACCACTGCTAAACATAAAGCTATATACTGCCAAACAATGATGTTTCATTTAATATCTTCGTATTTTATAACTTTTGTTAGAAAATTAGTTTTTAATTAGAAAACATAAAGAATATCCAATTCTTTATTTTTACACGGTAGTTACATTCGTTAGAAAATCGTGTAAAAAACAATGTGATGTATATTAAAGTTGGGGATATGTTGCACAAACACACACATACGCACACACAGAAATTTCATATCGAATATCATCATATCAGAATGATATATGTGTATATATTTTTATAACATTTCTTATTTCTAACCAAAAAGGTGAAAATATTATGAAAATTAAGTGAATTATGAATAAACAATAGCACCGGCAAAAATATTCTGGTACGAAATATTCTTCAAAAACTAGTTCCATATAAACCTTTGTAATCTCTACTTCAAAACCTATGCTTGAGAATTTCACAAAATTATTACAAAACTGATTTTAATATATTTTATATTAAAATTTCTCCTCAAATTTAGTAACAAGAATTAACATGCAGTGATTTAACTTAACACTTAAGTGATTTTCCCGTCGATATTCATCATTTGGCATCGCCTAATTAGATCCATATAAGTTATTAATAAAAAATTAATGCTAAGGAATTTATTAATAACTGTAAGTGCCTTTACAGATTTAATTTACGTTTGAAGTATTTCGGAAGATAAATTTTGCATTAATTAATCGTTCAAGAATTAGTCATTTATTATACCCTCCGGAATGCAGTTAAATTAATGTGTCATGTCTTCATATTCGTTCAAAATTAAAAGCATTGCATGATTATGTTATTTAAATAATGTAAGAGGTTTATATTATACTCCAGGGGTGGGCACAAACTTTTCCAGGGTACGGGCTACTTCTAATTTTTTCAAGATGCTGCAGTCCACCCAGTGTTAATGGTGCACACATGGAGGGGGTGGGGTCCACGGGTCCAGTCCCTCCCTCATAGTCCTTGATTTTTCCCCCATTAATTATAATCACATGTATAAAGAGCGTAAAATGTAACTAAGTAATTTTTATTAGTATTTTTATTAATTAATATTAATTATTTATTCAGTAACTTATTTTTTGCTCTTTTTTGTTCCCGACAATCGAAATAATAATAATAATAAAATGTTTGGCTACACGTATTGGGGTATGATACGAGAATGGTAGACCCTCGACCTCTCCCTCTTGAAAAATTCGTGTGTAGGCCACTGCCCTATGTCATAGATGTGGTGAAGTAAATAAAAGGTTATTATTTAACTTAATAATAAATACGGAATATATACTTGCCTCTCTACAGAACTAAAAAAAAACAACACTTTTAAAACTGTGTTTAAAGCAAAACGCAAGATACAGATATAATAATAATTCCCACAAACATAATTATATCAAAAGATGCGTTTATTATGAAACAATTAAAAATAAATTAAGAAATAAAATTTTTTATCTGAAGTTAGTTTTCTTTGTTATGGTCAGTAGAAGACTTCTAGTCTATGCACTGTCATCCAAACTTGAAATTTCAGTATATAATTACTGCTAAAATCTTCAGACGAGCACCCCAAAATGTCTTGGCAGTCCACCGGTGAATTGCGATCGACGTAATGCCCACCCTGGTTCTTCACTATTGTCGAGTTTCATGGCTGTATTTAAAAGTTGCAAGTTTTCAGGCTAAATAAGCTAAATTTCAAGTTCTCTTTTTGTAACAAACTCAAATCATTGCCGATGAAACACGGTGTGCAACATATTCTTAAAATAATAATTCGTGAAAGAATGGGTTATAAATTAATGACATTTTTTGCAATTGTGACAGAAAAAGTTTAAAGTGTTTCTAAAATGGGTTAATTTGTGTTACATTGAAAATCTGATGAATAAAGATTTTTATTGTTTATTTATTTTTATTGTTTTTTCAAAGCATTTCCCCAGAGGCAAAAACGGTACTTGCGTATTGTATACCATCGAGCAAGTTCGCCAATTCGAAAAACGTCGCCAAATGTTGTCGTCCTTATTATCACTGTTGTAATGTCGTGACCATTTAAAAAACTTCATTACTTAGCAGCATGAGAGATCACACAGCTATTAGCCTAAAAGGGCATTTTATTCCATATTCAATAAACAAAACATTTAATTCCGTTGTGAATTTTTGCTCTTCACAGCCTTTCGCTGAAGAAAAGTACTAGCCCCGTTTAAATTTTATAGTTTTTGAAACGATCGGCTCTCAGGTGCGGCTCTCCCCGCGACCCCTTTAACTGGTATTGACCAAAGTTTCTTCACTGAAACATTTGCTCCACGGCAGTGTTTCTCAAACTGTGGGGCGCGCCCCCCTGGGGGGAGCGATAACCCTGCGTGGGGGGCGCGAGCATATTGAAAATATAAAAGGCTTAAAAATTATTTTTTGGAATTAAGTAAAACAAAATGCTTTCTGACAAAGTAAAAAATACACATTTACACTGATATAACTTATATATATATATATATACACTCTGTCGCAAAAATATATGCACCCAGAAATCAAGCTACAATCACGAAACTCGGCAAGAATAGTCTGGTAAGAGATATGCAAATGATTAAAATTTCGAAGCCAATGAGACAAGGCTAAGTATGCTATGCACATATTAGTTTTTTACGAGCGCCGTACGGCTATCCAAACGAATCTGATGACTTTGATAGACGATATTGAGACTTAGGATCTAAGACGTAACCGGCGGCAGTACGAGCAGCTGACGGACTTTGATAGGGGCCGTATAATAGGCCTCAGAGAAGCAGGTTGGTCGAATAGACGTATCGGCCGCCACCTTTATGGTAGTTGCTCGGTGTTGGCAACAGTGGATGGTAATGACCGTCGCGGAGGGTCAGGACGTCCCAGGAACACAAATGATCGCGAGGATCGTGCAATCAGAAGAGTGGCCACTTCGGCACCAACAACGTCGCTAGCATCGATTCAACGCCACTTACCTCCTTCCAGACATCCAGTGCCATCAAGAGAAACCATAAGGAGACGACTGACCGAAGCTGGCTTGAGGAGCCGACGTCCGCTAAGACGCTTTGACCCCACATCATAGGCAGTGTCGACTGGATTTTTGCCGACCTCGGGCAACTTGAGTGTGACAGACTGAGACGTGTCATCTTCAGTGATGAACGATTCAGTCTCAGTGCTGATGACCACCGCACACGTGTGGAGGCGCACCGGCCAGCGGTCCTATCCGGCATTTATTGTCGAGCGGCATACAGCAATTTCACAAGGTGTGACAAAATATCATCTTTAGTGGTCCTTCAAGGCACTTTGACAGCTCGCAGAATGGACGATATTTTAACGCCGATTGTGCTACCCATATCAAGTCGCCCAGGTGCCATTTAAACAAAATGCTCGTCCACATACTGCGCGACTCTCCCAACAATGTCTTCAAGGATATGACGTCCTACCATGGCCTGCCAGGTCACCAGATCTATCGCCAATAGATCATGTCTGGGACGCACTGGGAAACTCCAGCCGTCCCGAGATACAGGAGAATTAACTGCGCAGATGCAAAGACTATGGCAGGATCTTCCACAGGGGGTCATAAGTGAAAATCGATGCCACGCCGAATTTCGGCTTGTATACAGATTTACTGATTTTTAACTTTTGTAAAACCGCTTAATAAAATGATATTTTGTTCTGAATTTTTAATCATTTGTTTATTTTCATATATATATCAAATCGTGAATGTAGCTCAATTTTTCTGGGTGCATATATTTTTTTCAAACGTTTTCCACTTTCAAACACTCATTAGCTATCTTTGATCCTAAAACCAATTAAAAAAAGATATTTTGTTTGCTTTGCTGTAATCCCACGATGAGAGATTTTTTATTACGTTTTTTTTAACCCTTAGAATATTACTTTTGATTATCATCTCTTTGACCTTCAAACTTACTGGCATGTTTAACTCCGTCTCCTTTTCTTTTAGGAAAGCTGTAAATAATATTTTTCTGTTGATTTTTTCCCCATGTAAATGAGTTTTATGATATGTGGATAAGCATATTTCAGCACTTTGATGGATTATTTGGCCAAGATGTATTTTATGAGTTGTTATGAGATGTATTTTATGAGTTGTACACTATTTTTTCTAGAAATGACATCGATGTTTTTGTATCGAATTCACTTTTTACATGGGAGCGGTCGCATGAGGCGCTGAATTACTCCAAATTCTGGTAAAACTGTTTATTCGTTAACAGTGACCTTGACGGTATCCTCCTATTAGACAGCCTTAATGGAAACTCAAATGAATTTGTCACATGTATGCCTCTTTTTTGAGAGTGGCGAACGGTTTTTTACAATCAAGGTATTTGTTTTTATCGAGTTCCCTGCACGACCACTTTTGTTCAAAAGCATTTTCTATGAATGTGCTATACTTTCCCCAATGATTAACTTTGTGGTTTTGATTGCTGTGTTGTACAACTCATTATGGTTTATAAATGTAAATGAGCAGAATATAAAAAAAATGGGCATTTGTGATCTCTTTATTGAAGGAAGATGAAACTGATCAAGCAATTGAAGAACCTCATGAAATAATGCATATTAATCGTGATAGCGAAAGTAAATATGAGAAAAGCGATACACATGAAAAGTTTCAGTTGAATTGAAATTTTCAAATGCTGCCTAAAGAGCTATCAAGAAAACTATGAAGCCATAAATGTAGCACTTCGCCTTGTCAAAAAGACGCAAGGAAGAAAAAGTTCAAAATGCTTATTTGTAGATCATCAAACGACAGCAAAACGTGTCAGTTTTACTGGCAAATAACGTTTCTGTATTAGCGAAAAGTGTCTGTGATTTATGTCCTTTATTAAGGACATGCTCATTTGGAACATTTTCTTTAGTTTTATTGGATTTTTTCTCAAAACATCAAAGAAAAATTAAAAAGTCCTTGAGAGTAGGTAAGTATATTTTCTCTTAATTATATTATTCACTGGAATTGTAATTTTATCGTGTATAGTAAAAATAATTATAAAATAAGTTATAGTTTTAAAAAGAACTAAAAAAACACGCTTTCATACTGAATTGAACTAAAAAGTAAATATATATATATATATATATACTTAAAAGTAACACATATACAAAATTTAAAACTTATCTTGTTAATTTGTACGGTTTATAATTATGATCATATTGTAGCTTTAGTGCCAAAAAGTGTATTATTATCGCATTCAATACATTATTATTTTTAGGGGGGCGCGATAAAAATTATGATTGATATTCGGGTCGCCAGTAGTTAAGGTTTGAGAACCACTGCTCTACGGACTACATCACTCCGTTTTTCAAATGTCATCGTAGTCCAACCCCGTAATCCTTGAGGTGCAGTTGACATCTATCAAATGCCCTCTAAAAAAACTGAAGCATATTTTAACGCAGAAGATTCAAGATCCTCGTCAACCTTCGAGCCAATCCCTTAAGCCCCCTGTGTGGACCACTTTCATACCCCCATTCACCTCTGATTGACGAGCGTAGCAGATCTACATACGGTCCTCCTCTCTGTAGTTCCAACTCCATTGGAGTTTGGAGACAATCGGGTGGCGCGGCTGAAATCAACTTCGGTGGCAGGCCTGTTTTACAATCTGGAGAACTATAAATAGCCCTGTCACTTTGACACTGAGATTATGTCTTTATCAAGACAGGCCGAAATTCATTTTTATTCAAATAGTTAGTTCGTGGCCCACATGAGCTAGGGAGACCCATCAAATGATATTGTTCACAGGGGAGCGTTTTTTCTATATATCGCTGAGACTCAAACTGTCTTGGTGTTGGAAAAAGAAAAAGTGGGGCAACATCAAAGCCGTTTTCAGAAAAGACTCACATCTGTTTTCCTCCAAGAATGAGAGATAAGTACTTTTTGTGTAAGATACAATGTTCAATTTGGGCATTCCGGTGACCATGTTCATCAAACTTGACAAGTATTGTCAGGGAGTGTTCAACTAATGATATGACATCACACTCTGTTCAAACGTGTTCGAGAAGGGTTTTGTCTATTGGCTGTTCATAACGGCATTTGACAACACATTTTGATTTGATGAAATTCGTTTTCAGTATAATATGTCAGTAGTAGATATTTTTGCACGAATAGTAATTATAAGCATAAAAAAACATGAATAATTGAAAAAAATCCTCTTCGCGCTTGACAGGGGATAAAAATGGAGATATTCATTTCTAATAGGCCTCATGCTGCTTTGTTGATCGGCATTAATAAAACACTTACTCACGCTAAGTTGACTTTAGATTAATTTAAAATAAGATAATATTATGTTTCTAATTATTCATCTTCTTTCAAATAAGTAAGAGAAAAGACATTATTGAAGATGAACAGCAAACTTAAAATGTACCTACGTTTTATATTTTAAATTACTTGGTAAACTATGGAAACTCTTTAATTCATTTCGTAATTAAAATTATGTTATAAAACCTACCCCTTAGACTTATTTCCCCTCGCATATAACGCTAATTTTGAAATAGACGTTAGTGTTCAAAAATTAATTTATATATTTTTTTTAAAGTATGGCATTCAGGCCTACATTTTGATGTAAAAGGATTTCGTGTTCCTCATATTTTTCATAGTTGTACCTTTAAAAATTGAAGATTAATATGCATTGTTGTTGTTGCCGTGTGTTTATTACTGGGATACATACAGAAGACGTGAGATAGATAAACAGATTGCATGTATCACAACCATAGAAGAATACAGATTTTATTACAAACGATGATCCCAGCATATAACAAGAAGAGGTGCGCTGATGTTCCTTTCGAGAAGGGAATCCATTGGAGGCGAAAGACCGATTTCTTTCCCGAAGAAGATACAACCAAGTCTTACTCGGGTTACGAACCCGAACCCACTCGGTTACAAGCCGAGTGTCATAGCCACCATACTGGTTGGGCGACTATATACATTAAATTCTCGAAATTAAAAAAAAAAGATATTGTAAATGTTACAGTATTTATTTTTACGCTCTAATACCTGATGAATAGAAGAAAATATATCAAACAAAACGTGCATGAACAAACGCATAGCTGCTATTATTTGTAAATTATTAGAAGCAGGTTTCAGCTGTTGAACTTACCCGTTTTAAATAATAAACTGATCCAGTGTTGAAAATATAGATTCCAATAACATATATATGATTCAATGCAAATAATTATGTATATTTCAAATATTTACGTTATGAATCAATAATGTCTGTGGAATTTCTCGTATTAAATAAAACCGTCTGTAATTAATGTCAAGATTTCTAGATGGTTTGAACAGGCTGAAGGGAATATTAGAAATTTATAAACGGGAGAGTATTCCATAGCTATATATATATATATATATATATATATATATATATATATATATATATATATATATATATTGATCTGTGTTAGCTTATGCAGTGATCTTACAGTTCTGCTTCAATAAGATGAAAATATTCAATTTAAAATCGAGCAATTAGCGGAATTGCTACTTTTTGACAAAGATTTCCAATTTCAACAAATTAAGAAAAATTCGTTATAATTCGCATGGTTACAAAATAATCGTTTTCTTCAAGTAAAGAATGTTTTTTGTTACCAATATCTCAACTATTTTATCACCAGTATAAATTCTATTTATTACGTGTGTTTAAAAATTTTTGCTTGTAAACATTAATTTAAAATTTATTAAGTTTTAGTTAACGAAACATCAATGAGTTTAACCACCTAACATTTTAATTAGGTAAATACCAGGACCGCTTTTTACCTGATCGGTGTCCCAGACACTTCAAATTGCTACACCTGGTCTAGCAAACGGCGCATGGTTTGGTTATTCTTCTTTATTTCTTACCATATGCCAGGACTTCTCTAACTTTCAATGTTTGTGACCCAATTTTTAATTATAATTTTCATCGTCCCACCTCTTCATTCATCCCCCTTGCGCGTCGATAACAATGTATTGAAGGCAATGATGATGTACTATGACGCTAAAGCTACAATACGGCTTTAATTATAAACCATACAAATTATCAAGATAAACATTTCATTTTGCATATAAAAAGCCCATGGGAGTCACTAGTAATTATTAAGCTTATTCTTAATTTCGTATAGATAAATTGATGATCTAATACCTTATGAAGTACTGATAATTCATAATTATATTATATCAAGGTAAATGTTTTTTTGTTTCCTTTCAGTAAATAAATATTATTTTTAAAAAATAACTTTTATTTTTTACTTTTTTTATATGCTCATGCCCCTCATGTAGGGATATCACGCTTCTCTTGGGGACGTACTTCACAGTTTGAAAACGCCAACAAATGACATCGCGGACTCCCTACCCCCTCCTTTGAAAAATCGCAAATTAATAAAATCGTTTGTAAGAACAGTATAGAGTGCACATTATTGTATGAAATGTTTTCAAATTCTTCATTATCATCTTTTCAACATCTTATCACACTTTACTATCTTTTACTTGAAGACGATCGTATTCTTTGTTGAATCACTGCCATCGTACTTGCGCAACACGAATTATCTTCGAGCTATGATCACTTCAAAATCATTAATGGCATCATGGCAATAAATTCCCATTAAAATATGATTATGAGTGCATATCAACATATTTGCTCATCTTTTCTTTTCCCATAGTAGATTTCATTTCGACCTTTACTCGCACGTTAAATATGTCGAAGCTCAAACGTCCTCACGTTGTTGTGGAAGTTAGAGCAGGGGGTGGTAGCTGAAGTGTCTTTAGCGTCATTTGACCACTGTACCGAACGACGAGTTCCATTGACAAAATGCTTCGAGTAGCTGAACAGTGCAACGTTAATGTTCACTCACTCACTCTGTAACTAACTCAGTCTTTAATCTCTTAAGGTCAGACCTGTTTCTCTCGTGATTTGCTATGCGGGAGTACATTCACTGTTATTTTAATTTTTTTCCCTTTTTCACTCTCCAATGTTTTGCTTCGCCAAATCTTTTTCTCCCTAGGTATATGCATTCGCGGAAAAACGGTCCTGGTAAATCCTCAATTTGATTCATAATTATACAGATTTAGATTTTGTTTAGTTCACTACATTATACGACTATTAAAAATGTAAATAATGTATCTGTCCTTAAGTAAAGGGGATTTTTCTTAGAAGTATAGAACTCTCTCTCTTTAAATTGCAATAAAACAACGATATATTATTCGATTGACGTGAATTTTTTTTATTCGAAAGATAATCTTGTGGCATTACATTTTAAATATGATTTCTGGCATAGGACTGCCACGGCTGGCTCGGATGTAGTCCAATCTGGACGTCCAATTTTCGATGACTTTTTCCAACATTTGTGGCCGTATATCGGCAATAACACGGCGAATGTTGTCTTCCAAATGGTCAAGCGTTTGTGGCTTATCCGCATAGACCAATGACTTTACATAGCCCCACAGAAAATAGTCTAGCGGTGTTAAATCACAAGATCTTGGAGGCAATTCACAGGTCCAAAACGTGAAATTAGGCGGTCACCAAACGTGTCTTTCAATAAATCGATTGTGGCACGAGCTGTGTGACATGTTGCGCAGTCTTGTTGGAACCACAGCTTTTGGACATCATGATTGTTCAATTCAGGAATGAAAAAGTTAGTAATCATGGCTCTATACCGATCACCATTGACTGTAACGTTGTGGCCTTCATCGTTTTTGAAGAAGTACAGACCAATGATTCCACCAGCCTATAAAGCGCACCAAACAGTCAGTTTTTCTGGATGTAACGGTGTTTTGACATACACTTGTGGATTAGCTTCACTCCAAATGCGGCAGTTTTGTTTGTTGACGCTCATGAAAATCGACCATTATTTTGAACCAGAAGCGTTGTTCAGGCGTGAGTCTATTCATGATGAATTCATCGCTAAACAAAATTCAGCTCGGTCGCCATGAAAATCGACCATTTTTTTCGAAATAAAATTCCATAAGGATTACAACAATTTGAAAGTGTTGTTCAGGCGTGAGTCTATTCATGATGTGCCAAACCAAACTGAGAATATAAATCATTGACAGCCAGAATGTTAAATCGGTCACCATCTTGACAAAAAAGTAATGCCAACTTAAACTAATCTATTCCTAAGTGTTAATTTAAAAACACTGTTTTATTTGTCTTTAAAATAATGTAAACTCTTCCCTTAAGCATAACATCTAAATTGTTGTAGAAAAAAACACTGACTGTGTGCTAAAGTCCAAAAGCTGTCTTTAAATTAAATTGATCTTTGCATGGATTACATGTATGGATATGTTTAATTATTAAAACGAATTAAGCATCATCATATGTTTTATAATTGTTTTTGTAGTAATATGTATACTGAATGCAATAGGTCAGTTAATGTAGTATTACTAAATAGGACAAAAATTGTTTTAAGAAGAATTTAATTAATTTTAATTCAAAGTTTTGAATTGTGCAAGTCATAATTCTTAAATAGTTAAAAGTTATATGTGAGTTGTACTCGAAATTAGGAAATGCTCTTGTCGTTCTATTTCTTCTCGCAATTATATAAATTATCATTCCTTATTAATCAGATATTTCAGATTATATTTGAAACTGTCTCTTGTTCTTGAATTAAATCATTAATATATGGAAAGATGGTATGAGAAGCACTTTAAATTGAACAGAATAAGTTATTTTCTCATTTTATGATTTTATATATGTTCAATATTTGCCCCTGCTTCAATACCGAAATGAATAGCTCCATCATGACGACATCAATTCGCATTAAATCAAAAAAGTAAAGCAGTAACTGATGGTGAGATTACAACATCAAATTATCGGGTATGATGATTGCGTTCAATGGACTCCACTCTTCCTTGATTTGATCCCAATGATTTTTTTTCATTGTGAATGTCTGTGGAGGTATGTATGCGATACCTTCTTTCAACACATGTTACTGAGACTCATACCAACGCATTTCCTACATGATCTTAACATATATATCTACTTATATACTACATTTAACGCTTTATGAATGATATGCAACTTTATAGCTGAACTTTGGGAGCAATTTGAAATCCTAACGCTTAATCTGACTTATAAAATTATTGAAAATCACTTAGCTTCAGTCGGAGCCCCTTGTGACGATCCTTCTCAAACCCCAATAGCTCGGCCAGTTTCAATGTTACTTATTTCCACAACTCCTGGTGGATTCTAAGATGAATAATAATTTCAGGACGCGTGACCTACCAGTCGGAGTTAACCTCATATTTTTAGATTACATGGTTACCGACCAGCGTTGAACCATTTACCTCACACAACCAATCTCACGGTTTAAATAGTAGTTACATTTACATATGAAATTAAGTAATCTCTACGGAAAATGGTTTTTAAACTGAAATCAAAGTTAAAGAATAATTTACACAAGAAGATTATCGTAGAAGAACCTGAATAGTACTCTTTACAACTTTCCGAATTGAAGTCTGTATGTTTAACAGTTTTGGAAGCCTCGTGATGAAAAAGTTAAGCTTCTCCTGTATATCTATGTTTCTCTCTCAGTATATATATGACACATTTCAACGATCCAGTAACGACAGCTATGGAATTCAAATTCTGCATTGAAAATGCGGTGTTTCCTTTATAGGGAGAACACTGGAACAACGTGCTACACTACTTTTAAAGAGGCAAAAGAACCCTGGCTTAGGAGAATAACGATATTTATATGGAAAAAGTAGGAAGAGATATCGAATAGTGAAATTTCCCAAAAGCCGTGATTTATGGGGTTTTCTAGGATTCTACTGGTTCTGTCCACCTAGACAGAGGTGGTACCATGTCTATAGAGAATTTTTAGTGTCTAGAGGGGGAAAAGCTGACGGAATATTGCATTGATTTTGCATCATCTATGTTCTCAGTTAGCTTACGACTATAAGTATGCATTTTTATATATTACATATATATTGTGTTCAAAAAAGGTTGTCCTAACGCGGTGATTCGTTTGATTTTGACTTTACATAGGCAACCTGTTTCAATTAGCTGTGTATGTCAAAGTTTTTAATTGAATTCTTGTCCAACAATTGACCACAAAATTTCACCAAAAGTTGCGTTGAACTGTGAAAAAAGTCATTATTTTTGTACTGTTACAGGACAAAATTCTGCACAAGTGCTGCAGTATTTTGTTGTTTTGTGGACGCTATGCTGATAATTTTATGCACACAGGAAAAGAGGATATTTCAAAACTTGGTGCATCTAGAAGCTTTCAGGCCAATTTTCATCACTTTCTACACAATGTGTACGTAGAAAAAGATAAGATAAAGAAAAACAGTGCATCCTTTTTCGGATACCGTATGATGTATATATTTTCCTCTTCATAGTATTAACTTTATAAAACTAAAGAAGGTATTTTGATTTGGTATTTATACCAGTGTATAGTATGTTTTAAGCATTGTCATCCGCTTTTTTTCAGTTGTAATAAATGGCAAGTAGTTAAAAATGTTTCTAATACATAAATAATAAAAGTTAAAATACCTTATCTGTTTCAAAAGCAATGTCCATAAATAAATTATCATAAACTTACCTACACATGTTTATCTAAATATTATTACTTTAAAGGGAAACGAAACAAGAAGAAAATTTATAATTAAAAAGTTACATTTAAAGAAACAAGATTTTTTTTATCTTTGTTCTTAAAATGACCATACATGTGCCACACTTTATTGTTTTCCTTAAATATTTTAAAATCAAAATAATATATGTATTAACATTCTACGCAAACACTTCAGGGGAGCATTTTCCAAAAACTCGCATCATTACAGCATTACATTATTTACAAGCATATTTCTTACCTATGCTGAATCGATGATCACATTTCCAACGCGCTGTTCAGTTCACTAAATCCAGACTTCTTCACCTGAAAGATCTTTTACCCACCGCAATTGCTTCGAAGTTAAATACCTGTACAGTAGATGGGTTCCATAAATCTAGAATAAATTAGGCCTAACAGAGGAGTGGCTTACCTGAAAAGGCTATCCATCGCCCTTTTGACACACTAAAGGCACCAGGGAGAATTTTCGGAGCTCAGAACATTTATAATCGCACTTCACGGTTAATCTCGAAACCCTAAGCTCCCGAGATTTAAGAGAATGAACAGCTATAGTAAAGATGTAATGTACCGTATCTCTCTGTCTCTATGTTTGAATTGAGAATAATATACGTTCACTATGTAATACATGTTTTGTAGCAATTTAGACGTGTCTCAAGATTAATATGGTAAAAAAACCGAGTTTGTGTTGAATAAATATTGCTTTTTAGTCAAACAAATACTATTTTAATGTCTGTTAGTTGTTATTAATTGTTGGATAAAAACGAGTAAATAGTTTTTCTTGGTTGCTGGTTTTAAACTTTTTTTTTTATTCGCCAACTGGTCTAGTGGTTATCGACGCTGACTGATTTGCCGTAGGGAATGGATGGCCACAGTAGTCGAGTGGTATGTGTATTGGACCATGGCTGGCTTTGTCACGAGTTCGAGTCCAGTACCACTAAAGACCCTCCGTGTTAGTCAGCGATGCACGCTAAATCTGTCTAGAGCTGAAACGTCCTCCCGTTGGATTGGTGCGGTCGTTAGAAGAGGGGGTGCCAGCTCAGGTGTGGTCCACGTCACTTGACCACGGTTCAAGATTACGTGGTCTGTTGCCAAAATCCCTCGTGTGGCTGAGCAATGTGATGTTAATATTCACTCACTCACGCTGTAGGGACTGGGTTCGAATCCTGGAGAAGGCATGGGTGTTTGTAAATGTATAGTACCTTTGCGGCGTGGGGGTACTCTATATAACCGTCAAATCGCAAGTCCTCTCGTGTGGTTGGTGGAAAGAGATATAGGTGGAAGGTCACTGGCCTCTCTCAGGGTTTTCTCCCTCTAAATTGGGGTGGAACCGAGCAAAATAATATCACCTGAATGGTGCTCAAAGCTAAATCTAACGACATGCATAAAAATTTTAGCCCTCAGCTGCGATGAATTTTGCAGGCATCTATCTCACTTCGTCAGGTAGGTGGCATTAGTCACAACAAAAACAAAATAATTGTTTATTTTCACTTTCTTTTTTTATACTGTCAGTAAATGATTAAAACTAGTTTTAGAGGGGGGAAAATGTATTTTGCATTATGATTTCATGTCAGCAAGGTAAGCTAATATTCGATAGATTTGTTTGTGAGTTTTGTAAATGAGAATTACAGATTTTAAAATCCAGGATATTATCTTTTTCATCATGAGAAAAGCATTCAAGATTGAATATCATTACTTGAATATTGAATATCATTATCATTGAAATTATTTTTAAATTAAAATCGAGGAAAACATAACCAGTCATATCATAACAATTGAAAAAAAACCAATATTAATAAATAATTATTATGTACTAACCCTTTACAAAAGTCTCCACGAGAAGTATAAATTCCACCAAATTCATTAATTTTTAAAGGTCAATTGGAAGCTACTTTCCACCTGGTGATATTTACTGTAAGTACTTCACCTAGCAGAACAGGCTTCTGTATTTTCAAGTCGTAAACACAGAAAACAAATTGTGCAGCAATCAAATTTTACCAGATTACATATGTCAACTTTACAAAAAAACATATATACGTTGTTAATTGTGTTCTGCTAAAACATGTGAGAAGAGAACATGATACAATTGCACTGCTAGCAATGTCCCACTAGTTGTTTATCTCTGCTTTTTGAAATTTCGTCGAAAATAATATGTTAAATCTTAAAAACTTGAATGGAAAATATGTCTTATTTATAATTTCATTTGTGGGTTTTAGTAATTGTAAGTCATATTTTATAATTATTATGCAATGCGATGTAAAAAGAAATGTAAAACATAAGACGCCCTACCTTTGAGTAGCTCCCAATTAGGCCGTAGGCAACATATTTCTCACTAATGGTCATAAGGTAAGGTGACCAGACGTTTCAATTTTTAACACTTTCTCCCGCATCCCGCCACGTTTAAAAATAGTCCTGATTTTTGGAAAAAAATGCACGACAAGCAAAGAAAGGGAAGATACGGTTTTTGGCGGCCATTAGTCTATCCCAAATCAACATATGATTTCATGCATTTTTTTTATTTATATTATTTAATCATTTTGAAGCAAACCATGTTATTTACAATAATGCACTAAAACTAATAGAATGCGCGTTGTCCTTACCAGGAACTAATGCCGCTACTGAATGCGTCTCTTCTAGGTAAATAGAGTGCAGACATCAGAAAAAAAGTAAATAAGTGTTGAGACTTTGAAAAACATTTTATGAATGTGAATACAATTGTACAAATAAGTTGTACAAATACAATGTCAATTCAATAAACATTATTTGAAATGCAACATAACAATTCCTTTTGAAAACATTCAGCACTTTTTAAACAACTGGTATTTACTAAAAAAAATCACTCAAATGAGAAATATAACATAGCATAAAACAATACTGTACTACAGTATAATTTTATTCTTTGTGCAGTAACTACATATGGTTTTTATGTATTGTATTTGTAAATTGCTGATACGTTGAAACTAACATATATATCATGTATTGGAGTAATTCTTAGAATGTAGAATGACGGGAGAAATGCAACTAGCAGCCGTTTATCATATTGTATTTTATATTTAATGTTTAAAGCAGTCTCTACTCCAAGCCATGGCAACACGAATCTTACTTCAGCATCGGTCAGGATCCAGTGCGTCGCTCGTTCACGTGGATTTTCGTAAGTCCACCGGAAGTCGAAGTCAAAGTCCTTTCGTGGGGGGATTGAGTTGTTCTAGGAAGTTTACCACAACTGAAACTTGAAGAACTGGGGATTCATCACATGTACGAAGCATATCCAGAAACTAAGTTCCGTTTCTATTTATATCCGCTCCAGCGCAGCAATCGCAGTTCCGCGCATGACCGGCAGACGCTCAGTATCAAGGAGAAGCACATGCGTCATTTTTAGATCACTGTCAGCCACGTATGCTTTGTTGTGCTTCTTTACAATGTCGGTGTTGATTGAAAATCCCGCTGCATGCGAAATCAGATTTGTAATTCGTTTTCTGAATGCTAAGAAAGTGAAACCAATCGAAATTTATCGGCAAATTTGTGAAGTTTACGGACAAAATGCGAAGAGTGATTCAATGGTGAGAAGATGGGTCCGACAGTTCAATGAAGGACGTAGTGAAGTGCACGATGATGAACGAAGTGGGCGTCCATTTTTGATTACAGAAGAACTGGTTCACGCGATTGATGAGAGAAGATCAAGGAAAACCGTAAGTTTACAATTAGTGTTCTCGCTATGGAATTTCCACAAATCTCAAGATCACTAATGCATGAAATTTTTACTGACAAACTGAAATTTCATAAACTTTGCGCACGTTGGGTACCAAAAATTCTTACTGATTCTTACAAAACAAAACGGATGGGTTGTGCACTTGAGTTTTTGACCCGTTATCATGAAGGCGGCGTAGATTTTCTGTCACAGATTGTCACAGGATATGAAACTTGGGTTTCTTATGACACCCCTGAAAGTAAGCGGCAATCAATGGAACGGAGGCACACTTCATCCCCAACAAGGGTTAAGCCGAAGCACAACTTGACACCTCGAAAAATCATGTGCACAGTGTTTTGGGGGACAGCAAAGACATCTTACTGATTGATTTTTTTACGCGAGGTTAAAAACAAACAATGCAGCTGTTTACTGCGAGACACTTAGGAAATTGCGCCGCGCAATACAGAATAAGCGCCGAGGATTTCTGTCAAAAGGTGTTGTTTTTTCTTCACGACAATGCACGATCACACACTGCAAATGTGATGAAAACCCTCCTACGAGGATTTGGCTGGGACGTGTTTGATCATCCTCCCTACAGCCCTGACCTCGCTCCTAGCGATTTTCATCTCTTCCCTACATCTCAAGTCTTTCCTTGCCGGTAAACATTTAAACAATGACAAAAGAGCTGAAAGAAAATGTTTCCAACTGGTTGAAGACACAGGCGGAAACCTTCTATGAAGAAGGCATAGAAAAACTTGTGCCACGATATGACACATGCCTGCAAAATTTCGGCGGTTATGTGGAAAGGTAGTTTATGAGTTTTTTACATTTTCGTCCAATAAATGTTTTTTCTGTATCTGTATACAATTTATTTTTATTACCAAACGGAACTTAGTTTCTGGATATACCTCGTATATATATATAATGAAATAAAAAAAAAGTAATAAGTAACAACGTTGAACTACCCACCATTATGTATATATATATATAGAGAGAGAGAGATAATGTACTGTGGCGCATGAAGAGGATTTTTCAAGAGGGTACAGGGTCAGAAGTCCATCATTCTCATATCCTGCTCTAATACGCCACCCAATATATTACTTTGATGTTGTCGATTTTGGGGAACAAAAAGCAGTGAAAAAGTAATTATTGAATAAATAATTAGCTATAATAAAAAACTTAGTTATTAATAACAAATAAATAATTAAGTTTTACATACTATATGCATAGGATTATAATCAATAGAAGAAAAGTTTAAGGTCTTTGGGGAAGGTGGTTCCGGATGCTAGGATCCCCACCCACTGTTGTGTCCGCCACTATATATATATATATATATATATATATATATATATATATATATATATACAATACTTTTTTTTGCATTTTATAAAAATTTTAGTTGCTCAATATAGACCAGATTTTTAATCAAGAACTGCCTTCCCTCACTCAATGGTGTCCTGCTTTACC